>VDFB02203511.1:0-27758 GCA_007258455.2 Sequoia sempervirens
TCTTTATCTATGAGTCAATATCTTAAGGCTAAGGACTCTTGCATTCTAGCATACACAAATTCATCTCTAGGTGTTCATGTCTAGACATCTTGTGTCGACACTCATTGTAGGATGGGCAATATAGTTAGATGACATACATTGAGATCACATCTCCATCACTTGTTGCTTCGAGTGATTCTTTTCAAAGGTACATATAATTCTTCCAAAATAAGTATATTGGGATGAGTACTTGACAAATATTCAAAGTTTGTTTTGTTAGTCCCATCTTACAGACTTGGAGGACACAATTGAGGATATCCAACTCCTCTTTGATAACAACCCAGTCACAATTATTGTCCCATCACCTTTGTCCTTGGATCTTGCTCTCCATCAATTTCCACATAGTCATGGCTTGTCACCTTCTTCATTGATTAGGCATGTACCAAATTTGATTGTGACATCCTTTGCTACTGACATGGCAATATTTGAGCAAAGTTCAAAGACAACATCATACATCATGATCTTTCTTCCTTCATACCTGTTCGGAATGGGAAGACATCCTAAATACATCCTTGGTTCTGTTTCTTCCCAAGGGGAGGAATGTTGTTTGGCATTCTTGGATCTTGTCATCATCCTTTGTCAAGCATCCACCATCACTATAAAATATTATACATTGTTAGAGGGCTACATAGTCTCTCTTTTTTTGTCCTATGGGGAGAAAATCTATTGTAAATTGGTGAAGGAAATAGTCCTTGGGGGCTCATGCTGAGTCTTCATTCCTTCCTTCTTTCTCCATTTGTGAAAGATTCAATTGTACATGGTACCTCATCAAGCCTTATAGCCAAGAACCATCTTTGCATGTTTTCTCATTCCCCCTAAGTAGTACTTAAGGGGGGTGTTGGTGTGAATGGGGAATATTACTGTTGTGACCCTTTCACACATCACCCCATTCAAATGGGGACCCCCTAATTTTTGCTTCGTTCGGGTCTTTTGGCTTTGCTTTTGGGTTGTTTTGTCGTTGTCTCTCTTTCTGCTATCTGCCTTTCCGGGGATGTGCCCATTTAAATTGAAATTTTGGCTAAGTCTGTAGAATTAGGGTTTGCATTTCTCACGTCAATTTGAGGTCAAATCAAGTTTGGCTATTGAAATCTGAGACTAACATTGTTGTCAGAAGGGCTACAAACAAGTTTCCACTGAATTTTCACCAAGTTCTAGCAACTTACTATTTTTAGTAAGTACTTGATTTGGGACATTTTCTTAGCACAATTGAAATTCTGACCGGTACACTGCATTCTGAACACCTTGAGCAATATCCCTGCAAATTTTGAGCTGAAACGGACAACTTACTGTTTTTAGCAGTCCTGCCTTCGAAGGCCATTTTCAGGGTTTGCATGTTGGACTTTCAAAGGCATGTCTACAGATTCTTTGTGGGTTTTTCGAGACCTTCGCAGTGATATAGCATGCATAACGAGATGATGACTTTCAATGATTTGGGCTTCAGAGGCTATTTTTAGGGTTTGCATGCAGGATTTCTCAGTGCATGTCTACATAATCTTTCTGGGTTTTCCGAGAGCTTCGCAATGAGGTAACATGCAAGCACAATTGATCACTTTTCTGGGACTTGCTATTTTTAGCCAATGCACACATGTTGATCATTTTTCTGGGTTTTTCTGGGTTTTTTGAGATCTCTCGGGCAGTGTGACATGCAAACTCATCCGGCAGCTGGTTGGTCACTTTTTCGGACACTTACTATTTTTGGCAGGATCACTTCAGCAGCTACCTAGCACTTCAGAATCGAGAACCCGATGACATGCAACAGAAACGGGGTCAAACGGAGATCTTTTGAGCCACATGCAAGACGAATTAGGGTTTCTGGCTTTGGGACCCAAAATGAGGGGTCAAACGCCAGAATCTCCGAAAACCAGTGTATCCCATCGCGATCAGCGTCTTTCAAGGAGTCCACTGGTAAAATTTGAAGGTGATATGAGCACTTACTATTTATAGTAAGCCACTCCAGAAATAGGCTATAAATAGCAAGTCAATAGCAGGCGCCAATGTGAACAAGTCAAGCAAGCGATGAGGACCCCATGGAGCAAATTTCAGATCAAACGGAGTTGCGGAAGTTCGAAAATTAAGCACTTACTATTTTTAGCAAGACCATTTAGGGTTTCCTAAAGGTAGGGCGAAACATGGCGGGCACATAGAAGCAGCATCCAGTCACGATCAACATCCTTCAGGCAATCCTCTCACAAAGTTTAAGCTCATTCTGAACAGTTACTATTTTTAGTAAGTTGCTAAAAATAGCAGAGGCATGCAGGCATCAGGCACCAGCAGCTCAGTCACGTCATAAGGTTCAAGGCAAAGCGAAAATCCAACCTTCCGGAGCTTGAGATCAGCTTGAATGGCAAAATTTCAGAAACTTTCTAAAAATAGAAAGTTAGGGCAAGTTGAGGGCATCATGAACAATTCGCCCTAAGTCAGACAAAAAGCTGGAAAATTCATCCAAGTCTGATAAACTGAAAGTAGCCACCCTCAAGTCCGCCCTAGAAGCTTGAAGACCCATGAAAATTTCACTAATTCTAGGAAATTTGAAGTCCAACATGCCAAATGCGCCTTAGCTTGAGAGGCTGAATTGAAAATTTTGTCTAAGTCCTCAAAATTTGAAGCTCACCCATGCAAATGTGCCCTTGGAAGGTTGGAAGGCTGAAAATTTTCTAAGTATGATCAAACTTGAAGCTCCTACCCCCATATGCGCCTTGGCTACTTGGGTTTGATGAGAATTCTTCTAAGTCCTTGAAATTTGAAGTAGACATGGTGAATTGCACCCTTGCAAGCTTGAAGTGGATGGAAAATATTCTAAGTACTTGAAATTTGAAGCTCCCTACCCCAAATGCGCCTTGAGAAGAAGAGGCTTAAAAGTTTCTAAGTATCACAAATTGGAAGTAGCTGCCCTTGAATGCGCCCTTGGAGAGAAGGATACTTGGAAATTTTTCTAAGTGTTGTATACTTGAAGCCTAGACCCCTATATGCGCCTTGATCTTGAGGAGGGGTAAGAAAATGTCCAAGTGTTCAAGCTTGAAGTGCAGACCCTTGAATGCGCCTTAACTTAATGAAGGAGTGTTGAAAATTTTCTAAGGCAAGTAAACTCAGAGTATGGAGGGTCAAAAGCGCCTTGACTTGGAGGAGAAGTTAGAAAAGTTTCTAAGTACTTGAAATTGAAAGCTCTAGGTCCTAAATGCGCCCTTGATTGGAAGAAGAAGTCTGAAAGTTTTCTAAGTGTAGAAAGCTAGAAGCTTGAAGGGCTGAATGCGCCTAGCATGACAAGGAATGAGAAAACCTTCCAAGGCACTAAAAATGAAAGTAGAGGAAGTCATATGCACCCAGCTAGAAGAGAAGCTTCAAAAATATTCTAAGTGTGAAGATTGAAAGCTCACTATGCCAAGTGCGCCCAAAGTCAGTGGAGAAACCTAAAAAATTTCTAAGTGATAAGAATTGAAAGCTAAAGGTGGTAAATGCGCCTTAGTTTGGGAGATGCCTTGAAGTTTGTCTAAGTACTGTAAAATGGAAGCTTGCCTAGGTATATGCGCCCAAGGTAAAGAGGGGCACTTGAGAAATTTTCTAAGTCTGGAAAATTGAAAGCCCAGACCCCTGTCAACTGCAGATGTCAAGAAATTCTTCTAAGTGTTTGAAGATGAAAGTGCATGCATTCAAGGAAGGGACATCAAGGTGAGAAGTTTTCTAAGGGAGAAATGAAACACCACCATCACAGTTGCACCATCAAGATGAAGAAATTTGCAGAGCCCATCAAATCCGCCCATGATGAAGGGTTGTAAAGAAGGCAAAGCCTGCTGGAGAAATGATGAATGAGGCCAATCAGACCTTGGAAATCAAAATGTCAGGATCAAGTAAGTAAAGTGGATTTATATTGTAAAGTGTTTTGATGTCCTCTTTGTTTGTTTTGCAGGTTGAACGCCGAACCAAAACATGATGACTTGAAGTGATGGAGCAAATACTCCAAGACTACATTTCAACCTCGAAAGAAGAAAAGTTGCAAGAAATGGCTAAGTGTTGGAATAACCTAATATGCACTCAATTCAAAGAGGTAGATGGTTAGGAAGAAATGCTCGAGTCCAAGATAAGAAAATCCTTCAGGATCAGGGATAGAGAAATAATCATCCTCATGTAGTTTTGGAGAATGTCAGTTGAGAGGACAGTCATCATCGAGCAGGAGAAAAAGTTGCAGTCTTGAAGTTTCCAATTGAGAACATACCTGCCATGCCAGTTCAGGGAGTTGAAGCAGTGGCGACCAGACTCATCCAGTTTGCAGTCAGAAAAAGAACAATGTGAACGCGTCTATGAACAGGAATCTTCTAGAGGATGGTGGGCATTAATTGTTCATTTATTACTCCACTCCTCTTTTTAGGGTTAGGGTTTATGTGGCTCAATCTAAGCCCTTCATTGTAATGTAATCTGAGTCGTCCATTCGACTTGGCCAGCTATAAAAGGGGCATCCCCCCTCATTTGTACCTGATTAAATTAGAGTAGAGATTAGAATAGAGAGACAGCTAGGAGATAGAGCATAGCATAGTTTGATAGCATAGCTTAGATTGAGGAGGAAGGAAAGCTTTCTCATTGAATGCTTTGTAAGAAGTTGTTGTGAACACTCTCATAATAAAAAGAGTTATCATTGATGGTGAATTTTGTCTTTTGTTGTGAGTAGCTAGCAAGGCTCCTTCATCCTTCCGAATCACTTAGTATTTTGAAGTAGAACTTAAAGTAGAGTAAATTTCATTTCATGCAAGTAGTAGATAGTAACTATAGAATGTGGTCTTCAATTCAAGCAAACTCCGTCTATCCATACCACTAGTGGGCTCGCTGATGGTGAGTTCGCCTTGCGTGGTCAACTGGAAGCTGGTGGAATTAACTTCGATTATGATCTTCATGTTGGTATGCGTCGTCGTGACAGTGTCTTCATTGTTGAATTGTAATCTGAATATCTTTAGTTACTCCCCTTGAAGATTGCACCGGTTCCGTGGAAGCTATCCAAAGTGAGGCAAAGCGGAATCTGGTTGAGGCTTGTGAAAATTGATCTCCACGTCCCACGCGTAGATTAGTCCATAGCATCTTCTAACCTTGCACTCGTCTAAATTCAATACTTTTTGGTTAGTTTAGGAAACAAGAGCTTTATAGACAAACCTTTCGAGCATTCAAATTCCTTTCTCCGCTATTGACAATTTCGTAAGTCCCCTTGAAATACCAGCAAATCACATCGAGCCAACTGAGACTATCCACTGCATGAAGGAACCTTGGAGTTGAATGCATGATCTTTCTAGCAATCTTAGCATGCAGGAGATTTTGTTCAAGAGAGGATAGAGTCGCCGTTGGTAACTTTATTCTGTGTTGGTGCGGTCATGAAAAACACATCAACAATTACTTAACTAGTTCTCCATCTAGGTTTTGTTCACACTTGTCTACTTAAGTTTACTTAAGGCATTCTTAGGGCATTCACTTTTTATGTCTCACTCTTGCCTATATATACAAGGGTTTCTCATTGTAACGTATAATAAAATCATATTGTTTATTTGCATCATTTGATAGAATGGAATTATTCTCTTATGTTAGGTCTCTCTTGTGCTTTCAATGAAGCTCCTTGATCTTGGGTGGCTATCTTTATAGCCAAATCTTGCATGTTATAGAGCATTCTATAACAACTCTTATAAAATGGACACATGCATTTTCAAATAATGTCTTGATAATTTAATGATTAATCTATAAGGAACCCTTCTTGCAAAGCATCAACACAAGCATATTCAAGAACTTGTCAACCAAAACATATACACAATCATGACTATGTACTCAAGAGACTCGAAATGATATCCATAGCAAGACTTGTCAAGAATTGGAAAGGGTGTGTACAAGACCTATTTTCGATTGCTTAGTTTTGCAATAGTAGATGTTGTGGAAGATCTGGTGTATATTGCAACATCATCATTAATTTTGGCCAATGCAAATAATTTTGCAAAATTGTTACCATTCGTTTCTATTTCAAAGTGACCTACCATCTAACTGTAGTGAACTTCATAAATCATCTTCTAATGCTCCTTAGTAAGAACACAAATACACCCCATGTGGCATTAGAGTCAATTCTCTAGGTGATATTTAGGAACCTATTCGCCCACTTGCTAGGTGATATTGCTAGTTTCAGATACATGTCAAAATAGCTAGGATCTCTAAGATAAAATTGGAGCCATTTTGATGTCTCAAGCCCACAAGAGTCTAATATTGTTTTCAGGACTCAAGGGTGCAATTGGAGGCTAGCTCAGGCAATTAACAATTCTATTGGTACCGCCTTTTTTGTGTTGGATTGTTGGAGATATTTTGATCACCTTTGATGTTGGTCTTTCTACAGCTTTCCCTATGTCTGCATGAACTATAGAGGCTCGTGATCCATTTGGATGATGGTCTTTCTTCCTAGTATATAATGCTTCCTTTGCTTGTAGGCCTTGACAATAGCATAAATCTTTGTCATACATTGTATACCTGTGTGCCTATGTCCGAAAAGGTCTCACCATTGTAGGCAACAAGATGGCCATATTGAGTGAGAACCACTCTTAGTGCATAATTTAAGGCATCTATCTCTATCTCAAAAGATTGCTACAAATTGAGAAAAACAACTAATTCTAAATCTAGCCTCTACTTCAATTGTGTGAATGCTTGTTGTTGCACCTTTGCCCAAATGAGATTTGCTTTGGTCCCCCCCTTTTGTTTCCATGTTTAGAATCCATTTAATGTAAGAAAAATTGAGAATGAACCTTTAATAGAAGTTGGTTAGGCACAAGAATCTCCAAAACTTTGTACCATTTTTTGGAGCTAGCCAATCTTTGATAACCTAAATCTTCTTTGGGTCAATAGATACACCACCTCTATCAATGATGTAACTGAGGCACTAGATTCTTTCCATTCTAAAAGAGCACTTCTCTACATTGGTGTAGAGCTTATGCTAGCATTAGGTTGAAAAAACTTGTCGAGCATGTTGCAGGTGCTCTTCCCAAGTTCTATTGAAGATAGGAATATCATCTAAGTAGACACTACAAAAGAACCTATGAAATCCTTGAGCACATATGATGCAGTCAAGAATAGGGGCTCAAATTAATGACAACCTTGTCCTTGTTGCAAAGCCCCAAAGTCCCTCATTACAAACTCACCATCCAGTTATGAAGATGTTGATGTTAATATTTTCATATGGACAAAACTTTAGATTTTATTAACTATTACAAAATAGAACATGCTACAAGCAGATGTTAACTGTAGTAATAGAACACACTACAAGCAGATATTGGCTGCTATAAATTGCACACACTTCAATAGATTATAATATTTATTATTTACAGCCTCTTTCCTCTAAATAGAGACACTCAACTTATTCCAAAAAATAATAATTTTAAAGATAGGTTCCCTGGTTAGTGTTGACTCTTCACTATCTTCCACTTCTTGGGTTGAAACTATTGCAATGCTTCCAAATCCAGCAGTAATGATGGGCCTACCATATTGTTAGGTCACTAAACATAATGATGACACCCACGTGCTACAAAACCAAAGGAAGGAACCAGTTGTCTTTCTAGGCCCCGCCACAAACTAAGTGTGGATCATATCTACCAATCTAAATATGATCAATGAAGGGATTCATGTGAGCCCCCTTCCCTTCTCATGAAATTTACAACCATTCCTTCTAGAAGTTTTGAACAATGCCATCGAAACAACCTTTCCAAACACATCCAAAAAGATAAGGTTTTCAGCCTTCTTTGTGAGCTTATCAATTTCATCAATATGCATCAATGCCTTCTAGAACTAAACATTGAACTCGACATCCATGAGAATCTTCAACAAAATAGACTCCATGTTTTCTCCTACATTCCTTGCCTCAGTCGTTAGTATCCATGCTAAGGAAATTGCTTTTCACTGGATCCACATTGTAGCCACTACAAAATTGTTGCAGAATGAATTTTATAGTAACTACACGATTGTTGTAGAACAACTTCTACAATAGCTGGGTGATTGTTATGTAATAACCACCCTTAATTTTTTTTGAAAAAAATTGTTAGCTCAACAGAATGAAAATGCTAAACAACTTTCCTTTCCACTTTCTGATCACCAAAATGTGGGTGAGGTGAAAGCATACAGTGTATGGGATTACAATTATATTTGAAATGAGTAGTTGAAAGTAACATCCACTTATCCAATGGGGTTAGCTGGGCACATCCAATTTGCAATGGAAAAGCTGATACAATAATGAAATGTAAAAAACAAGCTCTTCCACTTTTAAGTGGCGAGTGAGTGACAAAGCCACTTGTTCAGTGGGGTGAGTACAAAAGCCACTTATGCAGTGGGGTGAGTAAATAAACCACTTATGTAGTGGGGTAAGTAACAACAAGAAATCAAGAGCAAGACCACCGGTGGTACTACCACCCAGTGTTACATTGTCAGCTCTTGCAATTCATTTCAAATCAATACATATCTATTATTACATATATGACCATAAAAGAAAATTGATAGAACACCCCCACATATCCCACAACATTAAGAACTAACCACCCATCATGAAAATGACAATATACCTCAAGGAAATGGAAAATAAGTGACTGGTACAGGTCTGAAACTTAGCTGCAACAATCTGAACAGCAAGATAAAGACTCAGAAATCTTCAATGATCCACTCCCAAATGCACCCAAAGGTCAGTGTAGACTTGGAACAATGTTTTGAGCTCCTCTAAACTGCAAACAATCCTCTCAAAATGCAAAGTCAAACACCATCAAAGCATTCAAAACTGATAAATTCAAAACCGGAAGTTTCAATCAGCACCAATGGTGATCCTTGAATGGAATCACACTAATCTAGCTAGGGAATTTTTTTCAATTTCGAAACTAGAAAATCCATGAGGGGGTTTCTGCCCTCAAAGATATGGAGAACCAAAGCAAATCCGGCAACATAACAATATCATTCTTCAGCATAACCAAATGAGCCCCCAACACCTCCTTTTATAGGTTTTTTTCGTTGCTTTTTTGCTGCTTTTAAAAAAAATGATTTTTGCTTTTTCGAAAAAACACTTTTTGCTTTTTCCGAAAAAGTGTTTTTTTGATTTTTTTGTTGCTTTTTTCCGAAAAAGCACTTTCGCTTTACATTAAAATAATTCATTATGTGCAAACATTTAATCACATTTTCCATCGAATTCCCTTTTAAAGTAAAATAAAACCTTTTTCATGTGCAAGACCCCCTTATTTCTCATAGGCATTAAATTGGGAATTTAAAATACCTTTTCGAAAAGATATTACACTTAAGTTATCAAAAATAATGATAAAACGTTATAACTTAAGTGAATAATTTAATTATTTCACCCCAAGTTGCAGAAAATCCCAAAACACATTAAAATCCAATTTTGACCACACCAATATGATACTAAGGCATTAGGTGAATAATAGAAGCCAATTTTGGTGACTTACTATAAATAGATGTGCTCTCCAAGAAGTTTGGAGAACACCCCAAAAGTCTGAAAACACTTTAGAGAGTGGCATTTAGATTAGTATTGCCCACTGAGCTCATTTCCAACAAAAGAAACCTTGTAACTCCGAAACTGCGTCCTCCAAGATCTTTGGAGTCCCCTTGCCTTACCAATTAGCCCACGAGAAGTCAGGAAATAGAATAATGGTTTTTGAACTAATTAGGCCTGAGAAGGGGACATTACATGTTATGAAACAACTTCTACAGCAACTGTGTGACTACTATGAAAAGAATATAGTAACAATTGCATGACTATTGCAGTATGGCTTATGCAACAACTACACGACTGTTGCAGAATGAATTCAACCTTTGTCGTTTTTACATAATCTACCATGGCATAAATGTATTCGCAAGAATGTCTTAACCTTGCCCTCCCCGACATGGCACCCTCAGTAGCCTTCACTTGAGCTCAACCATGACCATATGATAAAAAAGGAACCATTTTATTCTCACCTACTTACATTTATAAATCACCAAATTTTTGGGTAATATAAAATTGTTGTTTCACCCCATGATGCTCCTACATTAACATCATTCATAATCCTCATGAAAGTGGCAGGTGTGTTTGTCAAACCAAAGGGCATAACCAATCACTCAAATATGCCCTCCTTGTACTTGAAGGAAATCTTCTAAACATTAGTTGGCTCAATGAGAACTTAATGATACCCTGATTTCAAATAATTTTTTGTGAATTTTTTTCCCTTTTGAGTTGTTCTAAGAGTTAATGAATTTGAAGGATTGGGTATCTGTTCTTGACAATGAACTTGTTCAAGGCATGAATATCAATGCAGATTCACCCCATCCCATCCTTTCTAGCCAATACAATTGGCCTTCCACAAGGTGAGGCACTTGTCTAAATGTGGCTTTTTTTAGTAACTCCTAAATATGCCCCTTGATTTCATCATTATCTGATACTGATCTCCTAAATAATAGCCTACTTTGACAGTGGTGTGCTACAAGCCTACAATTGAGATCAATTGAATCATTATCCTAGAATGTAGAGGTACACCTATTGGTGAAGTTAACACTTTTTTGTATCTGTAGAGCTTCTAGTCCATCTGCTTTTGTTGTGCTATCAAAGTTGATGTTGTAGCACATGGTAGTTGTAAGCTTTCCTTCTTCATCAAATCTGATCGTGAGTAAAACATCGAAAAATGTCCTAGTCTGGGCAATCACAAGTCAACACTACTTTACACTAATCAGAGACACTAGCTCTGTGGTAGCCACTTCTAGTATCTTGTATGTTTGTTCATTATATGATATATTTTTATTCATGGCAAAGAAAATCCATCCATGAATCTACATAAAAACTACACTCTAAAGATCTATTAATCAAAACAAAACTTATTTTCAATAATTATGACTTGCCAAATCATTATATAAAGTTAAAACAATTGAGATATATATATCAATAAATAGCCTTGAGGGTGTCTATCTAAAAGGTACAATGACCTTTAAAGCCTCTATAACTAGAAAATCTGCATTCATATTAACATGATTATGATGAAATAGAATGAGATTATATACAACTTGATTAGATGTACAAATAAGAATTTAAGAACATTCCTCTAACATAAAGTAACAAGCTACCAACATAATTGCACTTTAACTAAAAACCCAAAATATTTGCACAATAAAATAAATATTTAATGGACCATAGCTCAAACTTATTGGGTTTAGAGCATTAGCATATATGAAAGGAAGAAAACAAATTAAATACCTTATTATTCAGTCATCTAACTATATGAATAAACTTTGTACTAATATATGGTTACCATTAAGACAAAATTTCATGCTAACACAATGATTAGTATTTCTTGTTGATCACTTACATTGAATATGAACATTGACTTACAACTCCTACCATTTATCACTATTAGTAGTATTCCCAAGATCTTTCCTTAACACAAAAAATATTTTTTTGATTTTGGTCATGCATTCTAAATACCGCTATTATCATTGACAGAATTATCATTTGATAGGTCTATACTTGCTATAGGCTGAAACCTCTTATTGAGAACATTCCTACTTGAAAAAATGATAATTCTGTCAAAGACCATTAGTACCAAGCTGCAACTTTTAGTACCAAACTTGGCAGTTGTGGCCCAGTACTAAAAGTCTTTGACAGAATTATCATTTTTTCAAGTAGGAATCTTCTCAATAAGAGTTTTCAGCCTATAGCAAGTATAGACATATGTCTGGTCAAGTATATAAAATCTTAAACTAGGAATGAATGTAACAAAACATCCATTTATTAAGGAGTTTGTCCTGCTGTTTGCTGAAACCTCTCCAGGTCAAAGAAAAGAATAGCATTCATTATCTGTCAAAGCCTAATCCTGAATTGAATAAGAAAATTTTTGCAGCTTGATTGCAATCACTTTCAATACTTTGCGCATCTGAAAAGTCCTAAAAAATGCATTGTCGTCAAGAGCCAAGGTTGTCTGTTACTTATCTGAATTTCTGTTCATTGATATTTTTTCTCAGACCAAAAAATCTTTTTAGAGTACAGTAGCATCTAAGACAACAAGAAAAAATGTTATATGCCTGCTACATCTGTTCTTGAGACTGACATCTGAAATACATATCAGATATTAGTGTTTGCAGTGTTTTTGAGCAGTATTGTGATGAAAAATTCATTGAATATTTCGCCTTCGATGGCCTTGAGCTGCTTCTATATCTCCTTTCATATCATCAAAAACTTTGGTTGTGTCAAGCATTTTAATACTCCAGTGCTGGTTACAACAGCATGAAGATACAAAGTATGTTCTTTGTTCCGTACCTAGTTGTTAGAAGCAAAACTAACTCCTAAATCTTCCCAGTCTGTATCATCAGAAATACCAATGTCTCAGTACTTTCAGCAATTTAACACATGCAAACATATAAAGTTGTTCTAACTTCTATTCATCAACTGCTATTCTTGCCACAGTGTGAGGTGTGTCTATTCAAACCACTATGATGCATTACTATGGAACTGAATCAACTGGCCATAAGTGACCTCAATTTCACTATTAGATTGACTTCTGCCCTTTCACCATCAAAAATAAAAAGCTGAATCTGCCACTCAACACTCTGGCTAGACTATCCAGGCTATTGTCCATACTGTATGCCCACATATGAAACTATTCAAGCCAGAGAGAGCAACTGTGGCAGTGAAAGTCATAGATAACAAAATTAAATAGTGCTTATGAGGTATTTTAATTTTATGACTGATCTAGTGACTGTTTAGATTTCCCTTGTGACGTCTTGGGCTGCCACTATAACTCCTCAAGCTGTCTCCCAAGGCTGCTCAGGCTCATAATGGAAAATTTGGTCCACTGTAGGGGTCATATCACTGAAAGTATAGATAACAAAATTAAATAGTGCTTATGAGGTATTTTAATTTTATGACTGATCTAGTGACCGTTTAGATTTCCCCTGTGCCTTCTTGGGTTGCCACTCTGACTCCTCAAGCTGTCCGCCAAGGCTGCTCAGACTCATAATGGAAAATTTGGTCCACTATAGAGGTCATATCAACTTCAATTCTTGCACTAACAAGGTGAGAAGATGGAGGATGACAAGTGACCATATTATTAGTCTCATTAGTCAAGATAGACACAGCCATGTTTCCAATCCAATCAAAGTCATTCTCAATTCCTGATACTGCCAATAGACAACCAAATTATTCACAAGTGCATTGACTATATGTAACATCCAACTAATCTACGGTTAAGAAGAGTTAACTGGTAACTACCTTCAGCTGAACTGAAACTAATTGTTTTCAAGGGATCAAGAGTTTTCCAATGTTTCTAACTGATTTTTCAAAAACAGTTTCAAATTATCATGAAATAAATAACTACCATTCTAGGGTTTACATACAACGGTTATCTAAATTTTCTACATCTAGCTTGCAGAATTCAACTAAGCAGTATAATTTGACAATAACTAACAAGTAACGATAATTTCAGCTAAAAGGACATTGCTCAAAATTCAAGATGAATATTATTTCAACAAATAGTAAACATTCAGATCTTTGTACCTGGAAATAGAGCGAGAAGAAAGATTTTGCATTTAACACCATCTTCATTGGCAATACTGTTCAGAAAGGAAAAGAAATCATCATCAGGGGCTTTACCGCCCAACCAAGACCTGCTGGTCTCCCGAGTTTCTTCAACTGAAGAACCCGCCCTTCACGAGGTCAATTAACAAGGATCAATTGTTATCAGTTCTCTGAGCCTGATGTCCACGAACCTATACCACTGATCGATCCTCCCTCTATAGGTACCTCCTATCAGAAGAATCATCCTGATCAGGGTATATCTGGCCATGGAAGCTGACATTGCCAAACGGGCATCTACCTTGGCCAAGGATTTTTCTATTAATTATTTGTGGCATCACTGTGCCGTCAGCACGCATCCTTGCTCATTAAGTTTACACTAGGTATGTTTCAGGTTTCTATATTCAAGAACATCAAATATTCAAGTTCAAGTTCTTACTGTTTGCTATTAATTTCATTTGTTCAAATAAAGAATTTATTGTTTATCCCTCAGGAAGAGGTAAAGTTCGGTTCTGTTAGGCATATTCTACTGGTCTCCATAACAGTTCATGTTTTAGGGACTTGTGCTCGTAAGAAGACAAATAACCGTGAAAAGACTCTAATCAAATATTAGTATTTGCAATGCAGTATTGAAATCTACTGGTTAACCAAAGAACTAAACCGTTCCCTGCTTGAGTGCTGGATGAAGAAGGTGTGACAGACTCCCAGCTGTTTTGCAGTCATTATATTTTTATTTTAGTTACATGCATGACGTCTACAGAATGGCTTCAACATAAGCAACTGAGCTCCTACTACTGGCATTGTTGGTGTTCTGCTCTGGAGTACCGTTCAGTACATCAAGGATCTAAGAAAAGAGTTGAGGAGACAATTGCCGCTTCAGGGTCTGCCTAAAGTATACCAGAATACAAGAAAAAGGGAACTCTCAAGGTTGGCTTTGCTCGATGAGAATATTGCAGGATCACGAATTTAAACAGAGGAAGGACTGTCTCGGGTTTTCCCTGACTGTATGACCCCCAGTTGAAAGGTTACACGGCATTCAGATTAAAGCCATAGCTATGGTTCAGACTAACAACCCTACCTTAAATTCTCCGAGCAAGAGTAGTATTGAGAACAGTCGAAATAAACCAAAACAAGATCATAACCATTCATTCATTTTGGCGAAGAAGAACTATTCTCATAATGAATTCTACACAAATGAGATAGAAGGGAGATGAACACATTTACGTGCCTGCTGGTATTGGTTGCCACTGACCACGAATTCCACTCTGCTTGCCGCCCGAGATGAGACTCGTGAGCCGCCGGAGGTTTTTCCGCGAAACAGAGGAAGAGAGAAAACGTATGAAGACCACCCTTGCTTCAGACAGATTTTTCACCCGAATCCCAGAGAGGAGTAAACAAAAAAAACAGCAGAATAACCGAACCCCAACCTTGGCGGAAGATTTTGGTATTTCAAAAGACGAAGACCCAAAAGAAAAAGACGAATGTTCAGATGGAATGCCTTTTCCCAGAGGAGATCGATGTTTAAATGAAGGCCCTTTCGCATTCCCCATCGTGCCTTCTTGAATGCAGACGTTATCATGCAACCCGATGCCCTGGTGATGCGTTTCAGGTTTCCATACATCGGCTCTCTCTCTTTTTACCCCGCGCCAATTACTACTCATGCGTTTTGTTGTACCCAAAACCAAAAATTTTGCTTCACTAAGGCATTTTGCTTAATTGAGTCTTAATCTTGTTAAAGTGTTGTCAAATGGTCATTTTTGGGGTTTTCAAATATGGAGTTGGTGTCAGTACTATGTCAGTCTATTACCGAAGAGATTTAAGAAAAGTGAAAATTTGAAAGAAAAACATCCAATTTTACATCTGGAGAAGGGTACATTAGAAATAGAAGCCCTATCTTTCCAGGGGCCAGGATCTGTTTAGGGTTTGTCACCTCCGTGAGACTTTTGTCCCAGGCATCCGCATCCCATTCCACGATTGACTACCAAACTGCAATCAAATGGACTTTGTTTGTTCGGGGATTCACGGAAGATACGATGCGAGATCAGGCCAGAAAGCAAGGAATTAGCTTCTTTCTTGGAGAAAAGCGTAGCTTTTCAGAAAGGCGCCCATCTTTTTGAGGTGCCAGATGTAGGTTTTTGACTGAATGCCATCCAAGACGTTTATCTTACATTCGTTCAAGCTTCGCGACGCATCCGTCAGTGGGTGTATCTGAGTTGCTGAAGCGTCTGAATTGGAGGTCAAACGTAGGGTCAAATCTTAGTCAGAATATCAGAGGAAAAAGCGAAAGAGCACATTTTGAGAAAGGCGCCCAAGCTTTTCAGGCCTTTAAAGCTTTCTTTCTGATGATTTCAGATGCCTAATGTGTCCGTGTTACGTTCAGCTTTCCGTTGCCTGTCTCCGTCAGATCAGAAGATGTCTCGTCAGCTTGCAGTGGAAGTTTTTATATTATTTTTGTCGTTTCCAGAAATGGCTAAGTCTGGAATGAAAAGAGCAACTTTTGAAAAGGGCGCTCTTGTTTTTCACCCCTCAGATGATGTTTTCTGGGGAAATGTGTCTTTGCAGCCATCGTGTAGAACGAGCTTAGCTTCGCAGTGAACCTGAGTTCCAGTCCTGAAAGTTGATAAAACAAAAGTTATGAAGGATTTTGTTTTTCCCTTCGTTCGAGATGCAGAAGTCAAAATTTGACTAAGTCGGAAAAAGCGCAGCTTTTGAAAAAGGCGCTTGGATTTTTGAGCCTTCAGATGTCAGTTTTATGACGTGCAGTGTCAAGATATCATTTGATCAGTTTTTTACTCAGCTCCGCAATGCACCTGTTAGCCAGCCAATCGGAGAAGTCAGTCAACCAGTGTCAGTTGATGAACAGAGGTCCCGGCAGAGGTTTTAGCCTAAATTTTCATGAAATTTGGCTAAGTCTGGAATTCGCTCAAGAGTTCAAATTTGAATTTTCGAAAGTGAGTTGAATGGACGCCTTAACTGGAGTTCTGACTGCAGTTAGACTGAACGATTTCTGGGTTGTCATCTTCAGTTCGTTTATTGGCATGTGGAGTGATCTTTCAGTTTGCATGTCGAGTTAACTGGTTTGCATGTTCAGTTAACTACCTTGCATGTTGAGTTAACTTGATTGCATGTTCAGTTTAACTGAAGATTATCACTAAAAGTCAACTGAAGTTTGCATGCATGGCGAATTTGGTCAAGATTGTGAAGATGGCGCTTCATTGCATGTTAACTGAAGTCATGGAAAGGGACGCCATATTTTGATGAAGCATTATTTTGTGAAGCATGAAGCATAAGATTTGTGAAGTATGGCGAATTTGCATGTCAACTTGAGTTTCAAAAGGGTCGCCATATTTAAGGTTGAAAAGTGAAGCATTTTTGTGTGAAGCTATGCACTTTTTAAGGAAGGCAACTTTAGTTCAAATTGGTTGCTATTTTTAGATTTTAATTGATTAAAGCATGTGAGGTTGGCGCACTTATTGAAGGCCAAACTGAACTTCTAAAAGGGTCGCTATTTTTAGCTTATTCTTTGCATGAAGATGGCGAACTCTTATCTTATTCTTGTTGTTAACTGAAGCTATCTAAAGGGCACGCCTTAGGTCAAATTGATGAATCCAAGGCAAATTTGAAGATGGCGAACTTAAGACAAGTCTCAACTGAAGCTAAAATCGCATGATGAGTTCAACTGAAGTGTTGAAAGGGCAAACCCTAAAGCACGTCCACCTTTTGAGCTTGTTTGAGTTCTAGTTAACTACTATGAAGACCAATAAGAAGCCAAGCGCCATTTTTAATGCATGCTTGCTTTAGTGCGAATTTCTTATGATGAAATTCTATATATTTCAAGAGTGGCGTCCATTATTGCATCATCTTTTGCTCTGAAAGCTTGTATTTTCTTGAGCGACCAGCAAGCTTAAGGTGATTCAGGTGTCCGTTTTCAGCGTTCTTCGAAGCTACGAGCTCAGATTCTTCAAAGGAAGTCGATTCTAGACTTCATTTTCACTTTGCATGCAGGTTTTATAAAGATTTGAAGAAGAGAGTTGCAGATTTTTCAGAAGCAGACAAGCAAAACTTTCTATCTTCTGTCTTATTTCTTCTATTTTCTCACCTTAGGTACTTTCTTCGCATGCCAGAGTAATTCAACACATTTTCAGAATCTGTTCATCTGGGTTCTTATATTTCAGCGTGTGCAACAAGACCCACTTCTTAAATTTTTTCGAGAAAATCGCCCCGTAGCCTTCATTCTGAAGCTCTGAGCCTTTTTCCGAGAATTTCTTTGCATGTAGGCTTGAATCATATTTTTTCCAAAATCCAGCTATCTGGGTTTATTCAGAATTCAGTTGTGCACAAAACCCATGTTCCAGAATTTCTTCGAAAATTTCTCCTGTCAGAAGCTATTTTTAGCCTTGTTCAGTGTTTTTCAGAAAGTTCTTCAAACATATTCGACTTTACAGTCAAAAGTCACCATTTTCAAAATGCAGTTCAATCTCATTGATTACAAGGTGAAATCAGTCCTTACACATAATTTCACCAAGACTTCAGATACGGACCTAAACCATGTTTATCCAGTGGTCAATCTGAGCAGTTTAGAAGGTGTTAGCAGCAATTCGATGAGGAATCTTGAGCGTTCCGGGTTGCTGGCAGCGGCATCCATTCCTGTTTCTATCTTCGATCTTGAGTTCGTACTTGCTTGCATTAAGCATTATGACTCGTCTTCACGACAGATCAGATCGGTTGATGGAAGAGTGGTTTGCAGTCTCAAGCCGAAGGACATAGAAAATGTTTTGCTATTTCTCCTCGCTCAGATAACTTTACTGTTGATCTTGAAGCTTGTGAGAAAATATGGGATGCTGATCATCAACGTTCACAGAGAAAGGTTGCTCAGAAATGGTTGACAATTCAGAAAACTAACTTGCCTAAGAAGGTTGGTCGTGGTGAATTTAAAGGAGAAGTTGCTGTTTTGATCACCTTACTCAATCGAGTTACCGGCCAGTCAGATGCTAACACTTTCCGTCCATGGATGTTCTACCTGATTACCAGAATCCTTGATGGCACAGAGCGTTTTGACTGGGCTATGTTAATTAGTGATTGCTTACATCAGCAGATTTCTAACTTTCTCAAGCATCACGAGTTTCACATGATATCTTATTTGGTCTACTTGGTTGCATTTCAAGGTAGTTTCAGACTTCTTAACACCAATGGTACTCTCGGTGTTCAGCATATTCATGAGTATTATCCACAGCTAGAGTTTTCTCAGTCTGAGCAGGACTTCCGAGTGGTGAATGATCACTTTTCCATGAGAACCGTGAGGGATCTTGATGATGAGATGCACATTCGTATTTCAGCCGAGGCCAAATCAGCAATGGAGACTTGGGCAGATTGGTTCATACAGTTTCCTACTTTCACGTACCTCCGAGTTTATGGTTATGTTGGAGAGCCTCTGATGTTGCCGAGATATCCGTCAGACAAGATTGTCTTTATGGAGTTCCTCAGGCAAATGCAGCACGTTCACTTCTTTCTCCGTAGTCGTCATAAGGCTGCGGCAAATTTTCCATTTTCATTGGGAATTTTCACATGTGATGCAGCAACAGATGCCAGGCGTATGTCTACTGAGATGGAAAGGTTCAAATTCAAGCCTTATACTGAGAGACGTTCCTATGATCCTCTCGGTCATTATGCAAATCGGTTAGAGCGAGGGATTGCACATGCGCCAGCACTTGAAGACTTCTGGGCAAATTGTGAAGATGAATTTGAAGTTCGTCGTCGTCACTATTGTAGACTTACTGTTGGACAGCTCTCTGATTACTTGTCAGAAGATGTTGATGGTTTGTCGGATGATGATGGAGAAGTTCTTCTCAATTCTTATGTTAAGGATCAAGTTGCTAGGCAGCCACTTCGCTCACCTGATTGGTATGCTAAGGAGAATACTTCTATTGAAGAGGTTTCCAGATCGGTGATCAAGACTAGTAAGTTGTTCTTGGAGAGCAAGCGAACGCGGAAGTCAGTTCCTGTAGCAGAGCCGCCAAAGGATTTCTCGTCATTGCCTTCTACTTCTAGAGCAAAACCCAGAGTTAAAGCCATTATCATACCTCCGGAAGGAGTTAGACTCAGTGGAAACACAGGGAAAAGAGCTACTGGTAAAAGGAAGCAGAAACAAATTGAGAGTATTCCTGAAGTTCCAACAGAGACAGTTATTCAGACTGAGCCTCACGTTTCACTTCCTAGTTCACCTCACGTTCCGCCTATTGATATAGATTCTGAGCCTGAGCCACAAATTCAAGCAGGATCGGAGACGACTGAAACACCACAGGTTGATACATCAGGGACAGTCTCTCCGCGAATTGAAAATATTGTTCAGTCTTGTTGGCTCGAGAAGTCTTTGGGAAGACAAAGGCGTGAACCGTCATACAATCTTGATTTATCTGAGTTTGGTGAGCCCTATCAGAGGAGATCAAACAAGAAGATAAAGAAGCAAGTGCACATCGAAAAGACCCCTGAATCAGAGATTGTGATAGAAGTTGCAGTGCCTCCAGAAGGTAAAAGCTTGGACGAGGTCGAAGTGGGTGATTTTACATTCACTAAGGCAAATCTTGGCAGGACCACACGAGAGACAGATGTATCTCTTCTCAAGATTGTTACCAATAATCTTGAAGAGCGTATCACGAAGGATGGAGAAGATAAGGCTTTACTCAAAACTGAAATTAGTCAACTTCGTCAATACATTTCTGATCTTGTTCATGGGAATCCAAATAGAGCACCTGTTCTTACTCGGCACACACCTGCAGAGAAACGAAAATTGGATCAGTTGGTCAGTCATGGCAGACTTTTGGATGATTGGATTGACAGTTTAGTTGCTGCTGGTAAGACTCTTCTTGCAGATTTATATCAGTTGAGGAGTGAGGCACACAAACTCCGTCAGGGTATTCAGTTGCTGGATATTGCAGTTGCAGAGAGCTTGGCAAAGGATCGCGTTCTTGTATCTCAGTTATCAGTTGCATGCGATGCTTTGGAGGAGATCGAAGATCAAGAGAAAGTCTTCACTTGGAAAGAGCAGCACCTTCTCAGAACAGAAATATGTGAGAAAATCTCTTCTAAGTTATTTTCACTGAAGGATGACGTAGTTGGAGTGCTTGCACTTGTCAGTGGCTTCGTTGTTCAGATCCCGTGTCATTATCTTCTCGAAGATGGCACGTATGTTGAGTTGGAAAAAGTTCAAGCGGAATTCGAGAAGCTGATTTTTGACAGCCTTGAAGGTGAACCTAGGGCGCCAAAATTAGAAAATGTTTCAGTGATTGCAGCCAGTTTGAGAAAGGCGACTGAAGAATGCAAAGATGGTGTGCACACAATTACTGAAAGTGGCAGAGAACTAAAGAAGCAGACTGTTATTTTTAGCAGCATCAAAGTGCCAGATGACAGGGAGATCGATGAGTTCTTGGTCGAAGTGTTAGACCGAGTTGACATGGATGATTGTCAGTTAGAACGTGCAGTTAATTTCTAGGGTTGAGTCCTGAGCAGCAGTTAACTTGACTTCCAGTCTTCAGTTCACTTGCTGACTTAACACATGCTTATCTCATCCTCGGAGTTATCAACACAGGAGTTAGGGTTAGGGTTTCCAGTTAACTGAAGGTAGTGGCCAGTTAACTTTGCTTTAAATAAGGGCGTGCATGCTTGCACATTGTCCAATTAGGTTATTTGTACCAGTTAAACTGAGGGTAGTTGCCCAGTTAACTGTATAGTTTACTTCATTAGGGTTAGGGCATGACTTGCATGCATTGCAAGAACTGTAGTGACTCAAGGTGATTTTAGGGTTACTACACCTTGATGTATATAAATAAGAGCTTTTGCTCATTTGTAATTAACTTTTGCTTGAGAGAGAAATATATGCTGCGCCTACCTTGCCCTCAATATTGCTCTTTATGGTATTTGTTCATGTGTCTTCATTATTGCAATTGATTGTTATGCCACATAGGGTTTCGAAAGATTGTAATGCTGGATTCTTCCATAGTTTAGAGAAATCTGTCTTGTGAATCTTTTATTGTTATGATCGAACGTTATGCCACACAGGGTTTCGTAAGATTGTCATGATAAAACCGTTTTGTGAAGTGTTTACTATGCTGATCGAGTGTTATGCCACACAGGGTTTCATAAAGTTTTCATGGTGAATCTTCTCTTAGATTAGGAAAATCTGTTTTGTGAATCTTTTATCATTACGATTGAGTGTTATGCCACATAGGGTTTCATAGAGATTTTAATGATAAAAGCTGTTTGTGAGTCTTTACTATGCTGATTGAATGTTATGCCACATAGGGTTTCATAAGATTATCATAGCAAATTCTCAAATCTGTTTTGTGCTTAATAAACTTGTTCAGATTGAGATGATAGTTGCGCCACCTTGCCTTCAAGTAGAGAGTCTGAATGCGTTTATCGTCTGATAGTCATAACCTTGCTCCGTTTCCTCTTGCTCTGTTTTCCTGGGGAGATTGGATAGATATAAGTTGTAGTTTAGTTGATTTGCGAAACCAGAGAAAACTCAGCTGCAACGTGTAAGTTCTTTCAAGAAAGCCTTGTGCCTCTAGCAGCTGAAACAAAAAGACAGGACATAGTTTTAGCTTATTTTCCTTTGCAAATACATTTGTCAAAGCATACCGAGGGAGCTTCCCCTCCATAATTTGAAGAGCACTCATTGCGTAGTGTGCATAGGCTGTTCATAACAACTTCTACTCCAGAGGTGTTAGTTGTTACGCCAACACGTTTTATTCATTTGGCCGCTTAACTATATTTCGCCCTAATTAGATTCGGGCTTTAATTTATTTGAAATCTTTAAAAGTTGTTATCATAATATTTATAATTCCTTATAAAGTGAAAATATCAAAAGTTTTCGTTTTAAGGTTTATTATTTATTATTTATTTTACCAAGGCCAAGATCATTTGTGACCTCGTTTGCTTCCCAGAGTTTGATAACAATCGGATCCTTGTCAACCGTGTCCTCTCCCTGATGACGGTCCCTTTTCTTTTCTTGCGTTGATGGTCCTGCAATCACTTGACACCAAAAGCCAGAGTTAGACTATTCTTAACATATTGTTTCTCATTGATATACGTAACAACATCATCTATAGTTGTATTTACGCAATTAAATAATCATCCATCATTTCATTCATTTGCCAAGAGATAAAATAAACTAGAACAATTATTAAATCCTTTAATTCATATTCATAAGAAGGATAATGTTTCAATAACGGAAATAACGACCATGTCATCAATACCATAACTTATTAAGTTCTAGGGGGGGGGTTGTGACATACTCCTCCCCTTATGAATCATCGTCCTCGATGATTACTTATTTAGATAATCAAGTTCTAAAATCAAAATTTCATATGGTTGAAAATAAATAAGGAAAATTCCGAAGGACTTCATCATAGTCCTCCCAGGTGGCATTCTCTTCTGAGTACTGGTCCCACTGGACCTTACATTGAACCACCTCTCGATTACGTAAGTGCAACTTACGCGTCTCGAGCACTCGAATTGGTTCTAAAGTAATCACCCCTGGATCCTGCACCTGCAAAGATTTCCAGTCAATCATATGTTCAAAATTTGCAAAATATTTCTTAAGGTAAGATACATGAAACACATTGTGCAATCGGGCGAGAGCTGGTGGTAGAGCAATTCTGTAAGCAACAGGATTGATAACTTCCAGTACTTCAAAAGGTCCCACATATCTTGGGGCTAGCTTGGAAGTCTTTCCAAATTTAATAGAGCTTTTATGAGGTTTGACACGCAAAAGAACTTTGTCTCCCACAACGAATTGTCTAGGAATTCTCTTTGCATCAGCATAACTCTTTTGGCGATCATTAGCTTCTTTCAACCTTTGCCTAATTAGCTTGACCTGTTCTTCCATTTCTTGGAGCATCTCTGGTCCTAAAATGACCCTGTCTTCTAATCTATTCCAACTGATAGGGGTCCTGCATTTTCTGCCATATAGAGCTTCAAATGGTGCCATTTTGATAGCTGACTGATATGAATTATTGTAGGCAAATTCTACCAAGGGTAAATATTCCTCCCACTTATGTTGCTGATCCATACAATACATTCTCAGTAGGTCTTCTAAGATCTGATTAACCCTTTCGGTTTGGCCATCCGTTTCAGGATGATAAGCTGTGCTGATATTTAGTTGTGTCCCTAATGCAGAAAATAATGTCTGCCAAAATCTAGATGTTATCCTTGCATCTCTGTCAGAAATGATTTTCTCGGGTACACCGTGTAGACGAAATATTTCTTGCACAAATTTTCGCGCAACTATAGAAGCTCCATCTGTCAAATTTCCTGGTATGAAATGTGCCACTTTGGTGAGTCGGTCTACTACCACTAGGATAGTGTTATGTCTATTTCTTGTCATTGGCAACCCTTGCACAAAATCCATACTGATAATTTGCCACTTCCAATCTGGTATGCTATGGGGTTGTAATAACCCTGCTGGATGTTGATGTTCAGCTTTAACCCTCTGACATTCGAAGCATCCTGCGACAAACCTAGTTGCATCCTTCTTCATTCCCTTCCAAAAATATAGAGGTTTCACATCTGCAAACATTTTGGTTATTCCGGGATGCCCTGAGTACGGTGCGGTGTGAATTTCTCTCCAAATGGTTTTCCTTAATTCTAATGAGTCTGGAATGTACATCCTGCCTTTAAATCTCAAAAGTCCATCTTCTATCTAGAATCCCTCATAATTAGGGTCCTGAGAGTTTGCCAGGAGGGCTTCTCGTATTTGATTATAGTAGGTATCCTCTTTTAGTTTTTGCAGAACTTGCGTTTTGAAGTCGGTGTGGATAGTTGCCATAGCAGATATGTGTCTTCGCCGACTTAGGGCATCAGCTACTTTGTTCTCCTTGCCCTTTATATAGCTAATCTCGAAGTCATAGTCGGATATCAATTCCATCCATCTTCTTTGTCGTGCATTTAGGTTGGGCTGAGTAAATAGGTATTTCAACCCTTGATGATCCGACTTAAGCTCAAAGGTCTTTCCCAGTAAATAATGTCGCCACATTTGTAGAGCATGTACTATCGCTGCTAGCTCGAGGTCATGCGGTGCGTAATTCTGTTCATACTGTTTCAGCTTCCTAGATTCATAGGCCACCACCTTTCCTTCCTGCATTAATACTCCTCCCAGTCCATCTCCAGACGCATCTGTTATTACTACAAAATGCCCATTCGGATCTGGTACGATTAAGATTGGTGCAGTCGTCAATCTTTCCTTCAAGGTGTCAAATGCTTCCTGGCACTTCGCTGTCCATTCGAACCTTTTTCCTTTTCTTTGGAGAGACGTGATGGGATGGGCGATTCTAGAAAAATCTTTGACATATCTCCGGTAATATCCTGCCAATCCCATAAAGCTTCTGACCTCATCAACATTTTTAGGTTCTGGCCAACTCTCAATTGCTTCTATTTTTGCTAGGTCTACTGCGATTCCCTTAGCAGAGATTATATGCCCTAGGTACTGCACTTCTTTCTGGAAGAAGGTACATTTCAATAGTTTCCCATAAAGTTTATTCTCTCTTAGCCGCTGAAAAACTATTTGAAGGTGCCGAAGATGCTCTTCCTCATTTTTAGAATAGATGAGTATATCATCAAGAAAAACCAATACAAATTTATCTAGACAATCTCGGAATATGCTGTTCATTAGATTCATAAATGCAGCCGGAGCATTGGTAAGTCCAAAAGGCAGTACTGTAAACTCGTAATGTCCATATCTGGTTCGGAAAGCCGTTTTATGAACATCTTCCTCTTTTAGCCTAAGTTGATGGTACCCTGATCTTAGGTCTATCTTGGAGAACACTGCTGCCCCTTTCATCTGATCAAATAGGTCGTCTATACGAGGTAGAGGGTACTTATTTCGGATGGTAAGCTTGTTCAGCATCCTATAATCTATACACAGGCGAAGAGTTCCATCCTTTTTCTTCACAAATATGACTGGAGCACCCCAAGGTGAAACACTGGGTCGTATTAAACCTTTATCCAACAATTCCTGTAATTGAGTTTTTAGCTCCATCAACTCCACAGTAGTCATCCGATAGGGTGCCTTAGAGATTGGTTCGGCTCCCGGAACCAAGTCGATGGTGAAGTCAAACACTCTTCTAGGTGGTAACCCAGGCAGCTCTTCAGGAAACACGTCTTGGTATTCCCGAAGGTAGGGATACTTATCAGCAAAAGTTTCTTCTTTGAAATCAATTTCCATTTCCCTTTTCTGACTCTGGGCTTGCATTATCATATCATCATGGTAAGTACTTTCTTTATATTCCCTAACTTCTTCCATTTTGACCGCAAATATTTGGCATCCTTTCCTCTTGTTTCTTTTGAGTTGCATGGCTGATATTTGTCGCGTCTTGACTTCTCGTTGTACCCCATGTATTTTTGCAGAATTTCCCAAATCATCCATACATTCTACAATTTTGGTATAACAGTCTACCTTTGCCTTGTGCTCCCTTAGCCAATTCATCCCAATGATTATATCGTAGGATCCTAGAGGCGCTACATACAGGTTAACCTCTGTAGTGAAGCCTGGAAGTTCCACCCTAGCTTCAAACAGACACTGCTCTACCCGAGCTCTCGTCTGATTAGCGTATTCTACTACCCAAGAGTTAGCCATGTACCCAGTTCTTTTTGGAAATTTATACAATATCTTGGGTGATATAAAACTTTCTGTGGCTCCTGTATCAATTAAGATGGTTACGGGGTTTCCATATAGCATACCTGGAGTCTCTATAGGGGTAGCTTGATACTCAGCTTGACGATTGTCAACTGCGGCATGAATCCGTTGTTGAAAGGCCGTTTGTTGAGGTGGTAAGGGCTTTCGCTGTTGCTGTCCTTGCGGGTTCTTGAGTGGACACTGGTTGGCGTAATGCTCGCCTCCACAATTAAAACATCCTCCTGGTGGTCCTTTCTTTTTGGATCCCTTATTGACAGTGTTTTCATCTTTCTTGCCATTATTATTGAAATTGTTCCTTTTGTCTCTTTTGGTTTCAAATCTGTTATGGTTATGACCCTTCTTTTTGAATTTTTGATGTGACGGTTCCCACTTGCCTTTGTTGCGCTTCTTGTCCCGAAAAGAATCATCTTTCTTTAGCCTCTGTTCTTGTCTAACTGCCTTTTCATAGGCCTCATCCATTGTTCGTGGGGCCAGAACATCTACTTGACCTCCTACCCGATTATTCAATCCCATTATAAACTTCCGAACTCGAAAGTTTTCATCTTGCTGATACAGGGGAACATACTTCAACAGACGAGTGAACTTCTCCTAATATTCATTAGCTGATAGGACTCCCTGCCTCAAATTCTCAAAGTCTAGCAACTTTTGGTCATAATATGTCTGCGGAAGCCATCTTTGACGAAATAATCGTACAAACTGCTCCCACGACACCTCGGCTGCTGCCATATCCATTTCCGCCCTTTTGTTTTCCCACCAGGTGGCAGCCTCTCCTGCCAGCTGATAGGCCGCCCAAGCTGCTTTTGAATTATCCGAATAATCTCTCAACTCAAAGTATTTTTCCATCTCCGTCAACCACGCCTCTGCGGAATCACCCGTTACAGAGCCCTCAAACTTAGGGGGTTTGATTTTCTTCATATCCTGGGCTAATTCATCAGCCAATTTATTTTTCTTGTTTTCTAGTGTCAAGGTTTTCGAAGTTTCCCCTTGCTGTTCGCTTTGGTTTTCCGTTCTCTTATCACTTGCCACGTGATGCCCTTCCACTTTTCTTTCCAAGTTAGCTAACCGATTCTGGGTTGCATTCATCAAGGCTAATAATTGGTCCAGTTTAGCCATGGGGTTATCATTTTGGTCCTCTCTTATTCCATTTCCGGGATTTTCCATTACGATGATATCCTGAAGATACATTAATGACTCTAATTAGTCTTATTGTTTATTTATTTTAGACTTGATTATTTGCACAGCTCATCTAGTTTTTCCAGACATCAAGACACATTTGCATTTTTAAAAGTAATTTTACAAAATTCGGTTGATGCAAGCAAATTTTTTTATTTATTGCTTAAATATGGATCATCACGTCCTGTGCTTGATCCTTACAAAATTTTTCTCTATCACATCTTGTGATTTACTTATACAAAATTCTCTATCGCATCCTGCGATAATTCTTTTATTTTAAATAGTGCAAAATTTCCATCATTCCGATGGTAGATTCCTGATAAGGAT
>VDFB02203512.1:0-18541 GCA_007258455.2 Sequoia sempervirens
TATTAATGGATGAATCAATGATTAATGTGTTATATGATTGGGTATGCGGAATTGAGAGTGATGTGAGGGGGGGGGGGGCGGGGGAGCGCCAAATGAGCTTCCACCGTCACGTGGTTGGCCTTGTTAAGTAGAGAATATTAAACTATACTCAAAACAAAGAGAAGCTCAATAAGGTAATGCACTTTTCAATATAAGAAATGCATCGTTTGAAGCATCAAACCAATATGCAGTCTGTATGTATGATCAGTCGTCAGTCTCCGCAATGGTACATTTCCACGAATATATAATATATATATTTTTTTTAAATTTTGCTTCTTCGTCAAAATTTTGACGATAACAACCGATGAATCAACAGAAAGCCTCGACGAAGTTTCTATAGCTGCGACGACTAGTTTGTCGAACATTCGACGAACTTCTAGTGTTCTTCCGACGCTACTACTTGCCTATTTCGTCACATATTTGACGAACTTTTGGTGTTCTTTCGACGCTACTAATTTTGTATTTCGTCGCTATTTCGACAAAATTTCCATGTTTCCACGTTAAATGTTTTCCCATTTCGTCGAGCCGACGACGAACTTCTAGTGCAGTTCGTCAGTGGATAAACAAAGTTTTCGTCGATATTCCGACAAAATCCTGACGTATGTCACAATGCTGCCAACCAACGATTCTTTGCCGTTATTTCGACGTTTAATTTTTCATCGGCCTTGCGACGAAAAAATAGCGAAGGAAAAAAAATTTCCATTGCGTCGCTCTTCCGATAGAGATTTGTCGAACGACCGACGAACGACCGTCAGAAAATGGTGTCAAATCCTGTAGTGTGGTGTTGTACCGTTGGTTTATTTTGTATAGTGATTGTACTCATTTTTGTTCTTTGGAAGCATTGTAACCATGTGACTAAGTGATGTGGTTTATATTCTTGTTGGCAGTTCAGTTTTTGTGTTGGCCTGTGTCTAGTGGTAGATGGTCTTGTCTAGGAAATCCTTGTTACTATCTCCTAGCACGGAGGGAGTGGGGCCTTTGGGTTCCACGTGGTCGGGTGGCGTGCATCTTTCTCCGTTGGTTCTTCTTCTTGTTCGTGTGATCGTGATTTCCAGTTGGAGAGCTCGTGGGAATCAATTTCTTCTCATGCCTTGTTCTCTCATTTCTTATTGTATTTTATTACCCCTCATTTGTTTCGAGGTGGAATTTGTAATTGTAATTATGCTTATTGGAATTACCTCATTTGGGGAATGAGTGTTGTAATCATATTGTTAAATGTTGTTAATTGGAATATTGAGGTATTTATTTTCCTTGTTGTAATTTATCTTGAATGGAATGTATGTTGTTTCATTTCCTTAAGTGACTAATGTTTCAGTTTATATTTTGTTTGTTGTTGTTTGGTTTTAAAGTAATCTTTGTCTTGTGGCCTTAGAGGTTGTTGGCAATGTGTATTCATCTTACATGTTATTTAAAAAATAAAAAAATAAAAAAATTGGTACGTTTAAGTAATGAATTGCAACTTCCTCTAGGGTTGCGT
This sequence comes from Sequoia sempervirens, assembly GCA_007258455.2. Classification (NCBI taxonomy): domain Eukaryota; kingdom Viridiplantae; phylum Streptophyta; class Pinopsida; order Cupressales; family Cupressaceae; genus Sequoia; species Sequoia sempervirens. The sequence goes on from VDFB02203512.1 coordinate 1,517, forward strand.
GGCGGGGCATTACACATGGTATCAAAGCCTAGGTTTAAACACTGGGAACTCTGGGATTATGTTGGACCCATTATGTTGTAAGTTGTGTAGGTTTATACTCTGGGCACTAGGAGCCCATTGTATTGACCTAATTGTTTTCTCTTTCGTGTTGTTTTCCTTTTGGGTTGATTTCTCTTGTTTGCCTAGAGGTTGTCGTTAAGTGGTATAGGTCCAATGGTGCAGGAAACCAGTGGAAAGGATAGGATCCTCGGTGTAGTACGCAATGCACCGATATCCTTTCTATTGGAAGAATGCATTATGGATGATTGTGTAGTGTGTGATTTTGATGTGTTGTGTGTGGTGGACGACAATCAGTTTTGTTGTTGTTTCCACCCTTGCATGTCTTTTGTTGAATGCTTTTGTGAGGGTTAGGCTTGCAAGCCTACCAAGAAGTGTGTTTTGTTTGTTTTCCTTCTTGTTGCATGGCTCTTTCGTTGTGTAAAGGGTTGTGACCCTTGAATGATTCTTGAGTGTGGTTGTAGTGTGTTTGTTGGTGGGTTGCAGGTGACATGTGTCGCCTAAAACTGCCCTTGCTTGGTTTCTTTGTTCGTGTTCTTGGAAAGTTTGTGTGACCTTGAAGGGGCCAAGAAGTTCCTTTTGTGTGCATTCTCTTTTGGAATCTTGTTGTTTTCTCTCTCCATGCAAGTATCTGATGCATGTTTTCTTGTGCTTTACCTCATTGTGCAAGTGATTGCGTGATTGACCCCTATGTGGTTTTGAAGTTTCTTTTGCATGTATATTTTATTGAGATTATAATTATGATAATAGGAAATGAATGAACATGTTATTAGTTCATAGAGATTTGTACATGCTCTCATGTGGTAGATGCATTTGTGTGAAAGTGATTGTGTGATGACGAAACCATGATTACATTCGTGCCCATGCTAGAACTGTAAATATCTTGTCTTCTCTCTCTCTTTCTTTTGGATTAATGAAAATGCCTGTCCTTAAGTGTGTGGGGTACTATTACCCATGGTATGTTGGGTCTTATGAGAAATGTTTTTGTATTCATGAAAGGTTTGTTTTATTAGATCGAACCTTGGGTAAAAGACCTAAGTCCCCAAGTTGCATTCATAATTATGGAAAAAGGTATAATTTGAATAGAAATCATTTTGCAGTAAATAAAAGTTTAGAGGGAAGGGATTAGTGAAACAATTGCATGTTAAAGATAATTACATTATAGGTGCATATGTTGTTGGTGAGACCTATAGTCCCCAACTTTATTGTTAAGACTTAAGAAATCATGTAGTTGTTAAATTATTGTACCTGGATTTGAATACAAAATGTTGAATGAACATTGAAATGATAATGTTGCATACCTTGCTTGAATAAACATTGTAATGATATCACATTAGGTGTGGCTTTATGATGATTATTGATGATGTGTGTTGGTGCATAAGGCACTATGTATGTTAATCCATGATTGTGTGATTCAGAGATTTGATGGTGGGATGCTTCACCATGATGAATGTATAGGTTGATAGTGTGTTAGTTGGCTTTGAGGGAGTACTATCCCTATTCTTGTTTGTAGGCTTCCAGGAGTAAGCCTAACCCTTGGGGGGGAGGATGTAACACCCCTCCGTTTTGGATATTTGGATCGGCAAGGTTCTTTGTATGTCTGAGTATGCTTATGATGTGGAAGTTATATGTTGATGTGATGTTCTTTTATTCCGATGTTATCCTTATGTCATGATTTGGAGTAACTTAGAATATATCTGATTAAATGATGTTTATGTTATTGAGCTTATCTTTGATGTTAGATGCGTCAGTTAATAATACTGTATTGGTGAAAGGGACGGATTGTATCACTCGCTTGCGAGCGCCCTACGATTCTGAGATTTCCTCTTCACGGTGTGATTGATCATATTATGTATATATGCACGTTCGACATGCTCTTTGTTGCAGGTTGGTAGGTACATGACATCGACTCCACCTGGTTTCTAGGTTTGAGCGTGTCCATTGACCAACAGAAATTAATTGGAAGATAGTAGCTAGGTTTTCCGAATCAAGTCATCACCCTAGTCATAGCGTGTTGTTGGGTTGTCGTCAGGGTCAGTTGTTTTATCTTGGTAAGTTCCCCTTGAGTGTTTATTTAATTTCAAGTTTAAAGTTTATTAAATGACTTGCGTAGTTTAATTAATGATTAAATATGTTAGTTGCAAGTTAAAAGTGATTAAATAACTTTTGAAATTTATAAATGATGAATGTTTTGTCTTATTGAGATGTTGGAAAATTAGTGATTAATTAATTAATTTAATTGAATTAATAAAATAATCTAATTTTGAATTAGATTTATTTTATTGACTAATTAAATTAATAGGGATAAATTAAATCAATTTAGTCATGTTGGCATCATTAGATATTTGGATTAAATAAAAAAAAAATTAGAAATATGTTTTATATTTTACTTCTAGAAATAAAGTTAAAAATAAAATAAAGCTAAAAGGTATTACATTCAAATTGGAATTGGAAATTGTTTTAAGTTATTAAAAAAAAATTCAAATGTTTTCTTATGCCATGACTTTGGGGTAGAAAGGATATTTTCAGAAATAGTTGACTATTTTGGGAAAGATATTTGTGAAAAGTTGAATTTGAAAGTGAGTTTGCATTTGTATTTGAATTTAATTAGAATTTGAATTAGAAGTTGAATGTGAATTTGAATTTGGGGAAGTTTGGAAAAAGGATATATTTTCATTTAGGGTTTTCTTTCAATCTCTCTTATGGAAATATTGGTTGCAAAAAGAGGGCTTTTGGGGGATTTTTGGGATGGATTATTGGTTGAAGGATGAAGATCTTGGGAGGAGATTGGAAAGGATTGAAAGCATCAAAAGATCCCTCCTCAACTTATTCTTCAAATTCTTAATACAGGTTTTATTCTAGTTTTGTTTGAAGCTTTGAAATCTTTATTTCAATTTGAATGGAAGGGTAGGAAATCTAATCTGAAACCTTTTGAAATCATGGAAAGATTAGAAAACAAGTGTGCAAAATTTAACAATAGGACTCAAACAAGAACACATGAAGATCTTGAAAAAAATCAATTTGAAGTTGAAAATCTCCATCAAGAATTTGTGCAAAACTGTGATTAAACTCTTACTTGTTTTAATTGTATTTTATAAAATGAATTTCCTCTATTTATTATGGTTTTGGAATCAATTTCTGCTTGTATATATATATAGATATAATACATACATACATACATATATATATATATGTTGTGTGAGTAAATATATATATATTATATATATATTTTTTGATATGTTCATTTTAAAAGTATTATGGGTTTTTTTTTAAAGAATAGAAAAACGCAGGAACAGGGGCACGTGCTTTTTTTGAATTCGCATTTTTTTTTATTTAAGAAAAATAAAAATCAAAATACAAAATCTGTTTTTAGGGCTTTGGGGAGGGCGACGGCCATGGCTGCCGCGGCCACCCCCGGGGAGGTGATGCCACCGGCAGCGCCGCCTCCTGCAGGGGAGGCCAATCGCGGCCAGGGCCGCGTCCCTCCTCTATGGAGGTCGACGGCCGGCGTGCGTCGTGCCCTAAATCCGTGGTGTAAATTCACTTTTTTGTTGTTTTTTATATATTTATATTATATAAGTATAATATATATATTATAATATATATAATATTTAAATATTATATATTATAATATATATATTATGTATATATATATAAATAAAATATGTATGGAATTTTAGTTTTATTTAAAAATAAAAAATATATATATAATAATAATATATGTTATATATTATATATATATTTTAAATAATGGGGTTTTATTATAATGCATGATTTTGGGGAATTTAATGGAAGGATTTAAATGGGTAAGTATTTATTTTACTTTTAATTTTTTTAAAAAAAAAAATACAAGTAATTAGAAATATTGTTTTTAGTTGAATTATTTATTTATTTCATGTTGAAATAAGGATCAAACGATTTAAATTTAATGTTATTTATTAAGACATCTGGATTTTGAAACATAATTATTGGTTTATACTCCTTAGGTTGTCAACATACTTTGAGCTACAATTGAGCTTATGCGAATAATGTTAGCTATTTACTTAATTTCTTGTGTGACGTAATTGATTGACTTATTAGTTAATCTGATTATTTTGTTAAACAAATGGTTTCATTTATAGTGTATGATCGTGGAACTAGAGAAATAATTGATTATTTAGGTTACACCATTGTTTTGATATATGTTTGTATATTTAAATAATAAATATATACTTAATATATATTTATATTTAAATATAAGAATTTCAATATGAATTATTTTTATTGAATTTGAGGTGAATGGTTTTTAGATTTAAGCAATATTATTTAAAAGATGGCTTGATCATTATGAATAAATCGAAGAAATGGAATAGACTTTTAGATGTAATCTTTTGTCAGTTATCAATAAAATTTGATTAATCCTCAAGTGTGTGCAATTATTGTTAGTTATTAATTGTTTTCTTTTACGTTATACCATTGTTCTGCTTGGATTTAAAATATCCTAACGATAGATTGTGGAATGATGCTCATTCTTTTATTGAAAGGAATATATAAGATTCATGAAAGTTATATTGTTGAGAATTTATAAGTATCAGTAAAGGATTAAAGATATGATGCATATATGTACTTTGGTTTCTGTTTGATGAGAAAAGATTGTTTGCCAAAATTGATCTCAAGTTATTTAAAGAATGTGTGTGTCTATGATTGTTGATTTAAGTGATCTCTTGTTGGTATGATTTGGAAAATTATTGTTATGATTCACGAGCGTGCTTTGGCTGTGCTGGACTTTATTCCTTGAGGTTAGGGACTCTTTGCTTTCATTATGATTCCGTGTTGGCCTTGTTGATCATGTAAGTCTTCCAGTTGTGTTTTTCTTGAGATGATGTTATGTCTCTTGTAATTTGATTTGTCTATCTTGGATTGTGTGTGAGTTATGCTTTAGTGGAAACCTGGTTCTTTGTACGGGTTGTGTGACCTCGTGATTAAGGTCGAGTTGTGTATCAGTTCGTTATGTGGGTTACCATTATGTTAGTCAACCTTATGTTAGCCTTGCGTAGTGCACGCTTGACTTCAGTTTGGACATCTGTAGTGATGTGTTACCTATCGAGGTGTGTTGATTATTTGTGATAAGTGTTAGTACATTGTCTACCCTTGGCATGTGGTTGAGTTATGTGTTGTCGATAGGGGAGTGGCTTTCAAACGAGCGCCGGGCCCAAAGTGGTTCCAGGATAACTCGTGTGAGAGTCAGTTAATTAAGTGAAAATTAAAATAACTTACTAGGGAGAGTAGCTTTGAACATTAAATAAGATAATTTAGCCTCGCTCATTGGCTCAAGGGCTTGTACGAGACTTGAGATGAGTCGGGAAGGCCTGGAATGGCAAGATCGTTATCTCGTCCTTATGAGAGATAATCGATTCCGCTCGGTTGTGCATGTGGGGCCGGGAGTCGGTTGAGGTTTCCAGGATATCCCTAGAGCGGGGCCAGGACCTAGGAAGACTAGCCAGGAGATCCCATGCAACCTTTGCGATGACACTCCTCCTATGACAGCAGTTGGTATGGTGTTGTACCATTGGTTTATTTTGTATAGTGATTGTACTCGTTTTTGTTCTTTGGAAGCATTGTTACCATGTGACTAAGTGATGTGGTTTATATTCTTGTTGGCAGTTCAGTTTTTGTGTTGGCCTGTGTCTAGTGGTAGATGGTCTTGTCTAGGAAATCCTTGTTACTATCTCCTAGCACGGAGGGAGTGGGGCCTTTGGGTTCCACGTGGTCGGGTGGCGTGCATCTTTTTCCGTTGGTTCTTCTTCTTGTTCGTGTGATCGTGATTTCCAGTTGGAGAGCTCGTGGGAATCAGTTTCTTCTCATGCCTTGTTCTCTCAGTTCTTATTGTATTTTATTACCCCTCATTTGTTTCGAGGTGGAATTTGTAATTGTAATTATGCTTATTGGAATTACCTCATTCGGGGAATGAGTGTTGTAATCATATTGTTAAATGTTGTTAATTGGAATCTTGAGGTATTTATTTTCCTTGTTGTAATTTATCTTGAATGGAATGTATGTTGTTTCATTTCCTTAAGTGACTAATGTTTCGGTTTATATTTTGTTTGTTGTTGTTGGGTTTTAAAGTAATCTTTGTCTCATGGCCTTAGAGGTTGTTGGCAATGTGTATTCATCTTACATGTTATTTAAAAAATAAAAAAATAGAAAATTGGTACGTTTAAGTAATGAATTGCAACTTCCTCTAGGGTTGCGTGGTGGGGCATTACATCAGCCATTCCCCGCCATCCCGCAATGACCCCACCACACTGTCTTTATTGATCGCGATATCACGGGCGAGAGCCACATGTCTCATCTGGTGAAGTTGAAGGAATGATAAATACTTTGATGCATCTTTAATACATTATGTCACAGATTACTAAAGCAGTTATAAGATGCACATTTTTTAAATCAACGGAGATGTTATAATCTTGGTAGAAAGGTGCTTGATGGTTAATAACAAGGCTAGCAACTTTGTTGAATGAACAGGATTGCCGATGGTTGAGATCCATGGTTGCCCACCATTGCATGATCAAAAGTTGCGAGGTCTTTATTGATTGCGATATCACAGGTGGGTGCCACGTGGATCTCCTTGGCAACAAGCAGTATGGTGGGCCCCTCATTGCCACAATGGAGACTATGTCAGTTTTATTTGAAGGAAGTCATCTAATGATTTGACCAAGGTGAAGGATCGACAGCTAATAATTGAATCTACATCAAATGCGATTAGAGTCATTCATTTAGCACGCAAATAAATTTTAATGGCTTACATGACATCTATTGCCATGGTTTAATCAAAATAAAGCAACTATTCTTCTGCTTTTGGTATCACAAAGCATTCAAAACATCTTAAATGGGGATTGTAGGTCGATATCTTCTATATGACAATTTGATAAGTAGTATTGGGTTAGGATACATGTTGAGGAGATTGTAAATCAATGTTATCAAGGATCTTATATGTTATGTGTTAAATTTTTCATAAACCCTTAAGTGCTTATGAATTTGACTCCCCCAATAGATATATGGCACTGATCTGAGTTGTACTAATTCTTATGGTTCAATATTTTTTTGTCTTTACCTAGAGCTTGCTACAAATTGTAAATCAATGACTATCTTATACTGTAAAAATGTGTTCTAGTTATATCATTCTCCAAATAGTTGATATTATTGATGAACAACCAATTCTATTTGGTATTATCCTATTATTTTGAGCTATTTAAATGATATTATCTGTTGTTGTTAATGTCATTTATGATAATGGTGCAGAGGTTGTAAACGCATTAAGGGATCACCCTCCCGGGTCTTGTAGAGCCCAAAGTGTAGGAGGTCTTTAAAATCCTCGTTAGTTGGTCTAGGTCCTTCGAGCTACCCTTGATTGGAATTGTAAATTCCATAGGTAAATTAGAGGACCAACCTGCTTACCATACAAACAACCAACAGGTAGAGGGGAGAGAGATATAGGGACTCGGTGAGAGAGAGAGGGAGGGAGTGGGAGAGAGATAGAGGATAGAGGGTTAAGGGTAGAGGGGAGGGAGATAAGAGTGAGAGAGACTTGAGAGAGGGAGAGGGGGTAGGAGTTGAGACTTGAGAGATAGAGGGAGGGAGGGAGTGGAGAGATATCGGGTGAGGGTTAAGCATAGAGGGTAGAGGTTTAAGGGTTAGAGTTTGAATGGTTTAGGGTTTAGGGGTTAAAGGTGAGAGAGAGATAGAGGGTAGTGAAGAGACCTAGAGAGGAGAGTAGGAGGAGATTCTTGAGAGTAGAGAGATGGTGAGAGGAGAGGAAGGTTTGAGGTTAAGGGTTAAGAGTTTGGTTTAAATTAGAATGGAGAGATAGGATCATGAAGAGGAGGTGGAGAAGATCGAGGTTAGATGGGTAATGTTGGTTGTTTTTATATAACCAAGTTGGTCTTCTAATCTACCTATAGAATTGTCAATTCCAATCAAGGGCAGCTCGAAGGACCTAGACCAACTGACGAGGAAATTAAAAGCATCCTACCCTTCGGGCTCTACAAGACCCGAGAGGGTGATCCCTTAATGTGTTTACAATCTCTGCACCATTATCATAAAAAACATTATTATACAATAGATGATCTCATTTAATAGCTCAACACAATAGGATAATACCAAATAGAATTAGTTGTTCATTAGTATTATCAACTATTTAGAGCATGAGATAACTACAACACATTTCACAGTATAAGATAGTCATTGATTTGAAATTTGTAGGAAGCTCCAAGTAAAGGAAAAAAAATACTAAATCATAGGAATAAACACAACTTAGATCAGTGTCATATATCTATTGTAGGAGTCAAATTCATAAGTATATAAGGGTTCATGATAGATTTAACACATAACATATAAGATCCCTGATACCATTGCATTACAATCTTATCAATATGCATTCTAACCCAATACTACTTATCAAATCCTTATACATAACATATCTGCCTATAATCCCATTCAAGAATTTTAATTAATCCCTTGAATTAAAGCTAAAATAAGGATCATACACACCACAACAGAGAGATGAATGAAACAACCCTTAGTCATCTTATTCAAAATTCAAATATGCATGTATAATGGAGATACATGAGTTTAAATTTATCATTTCAACTCAAATGTTAGTACTGTTATACAACATTAAATCCCCATGAATTCAAAACCTATTATAGAATGACTCAAAACCTTAATTGCATTTCCCTTGAAACCATTAAACTTTACAATTTTCTCTACAACTTCACCTAGACTCGACCCAAAATTATCTAACTTGCTAACCCATACTTCTGGCCTTGAAATCCTTCTTATAGAAAATGAAGTAGAAAACAAGCATCGGGCCAGAAATTACATGTGTCACCAGCCAAATGGAGCACCTAGTGATATTCCAAAAATTGTTACAATAGCCATCACCCTAGAGAATATTCATGTTCATCATTCCTATTGAGAGAGGTTGATGTAGTTGTCACCTAGAAATGCACCCTTCGCAAAGTTTACTAAAACTGAGCTTTCTAGAGCAACATGGGATCATTCCAAGGTTGTGGGTCACCTATAGTTGAAATGAACCTCCGGAGAAGGTCGGCTTCCTTTGGGTCTCACCTAAGCTAATGATCTTTGTGAGTAAAAGGGGAGAAAGAATACATAAAAATGAAACTAAACTAAGGTGATGCACCGAAATTATAGGAACAATGAGATACTCAATTTACACTTGAATACTAGTGATAGCCATGGGACTACACAACAAGATCCTGTAGATCACACATACAAATAAGTTTGACATGCACATGCCTTCAAGGAGGAAAGGAATATTTTCACAAACTAGAAGCTCATGTGCAGGATTGAGTAAACATAGTTTGTAACCTACATGATACTTCTGCAAAGAAAGGCACGACATGGAACAAAAGCTATAAGGAAAGAGAAAATTTCACTAAGTAGCTCCATGAATCACTAAAAATATGCACTATACTTCACAAGAATCAGAAGGAAAAATGATGGGTCGGCAATGGTAACCAAGGTAGATTTTGTATATTATGTCCCAAGTTGAGTTACAGAAATGTGCTAGTCTAAGAGAGGACTGCAAAAGGGTCACAGACTTCAGAAGAGCATACTCTAGAACTGCTTACAAAATGGCAAAAAATTCCTTATATACAGATCATGTGTCGGCCCCTTAGGGCTTACAAAAATATCAGTCTCAGAAATATCTCCCATAGATCTTTTGATCGAAATTAATGTTGCAGCTTGCGTGTCTTTGATGTGTGTGTCGGTGAAGAGCAACTGCCTAGAGAAACTCCTTAGATCTTTTGAAGCTACCAGATGTATTTACTTCTGGTCCTTGTGTCCACCTACTAAATCCCCCTGTCGAGTGCCTTGAATGCCTTTGAGTCCAGAACAGACACATGTTATATTCATCCTGCATTAACATTCTCTGTTCTGCCATGGCTCACCTCTGCTCTCCCTGATTGGCTGAGTGAAATCCATGCAGCTTCTTTGGGTGGTCAAAACTTCCCCTGTTGAACTACACATTGGTGAGGCACTAATCATGTCTCCCTGATGTAGTTAAATCCTCTCGCCAGCATCGGCATAATAGGGAGCCATCGCTGAGAGCTCATACCATAGGAAATATACTATCGGCGAGCCCATTTCATGGTCGGGGAGACATTACCGAGTTGACAGGACCTCATGGCGAACCCATTTCATTCATCCCAAGCTCACTCTTTTCCCCAGGGCTCGAGCTCCTTTGCAGTCGGCAAGACATTCGTGTGTCGATGAGACATTAATTGGTTCCCTGTCGGTAGGACATCACTTTATCGGCAAGAGGTTGTGCCAAAGGAACCTTGCTTTGGCGAGGGCTTACTTCATTTCACTTCAGCAAGAGAAACATTCATCAGCGAGAGGTTACAGTGGGCCTTATTAATCATGCCGATATCATTTTTGTTGCCGAGACCACTCCCTATCAGTAAGACATCACTCTGATGGTCGGGCGCTACAACAAAGATCCTTCCTTTCGAGAAGACGTCTTGTCGACCTCCTTTTGCTCTTCAAGTCCCTTTGGCATCGGCAAGACATTCATGTGTCGCTGAGACATCACGGCGATCCCACCATCCTTCGCTGAATCCAACATCATCTGTCGAGCTCCCTTTGTTGTCGGCAAGACATCCACACTTTGGCATGACCCTACGCCGATATCCAATGCTCTCGGCGAAGTCTTTCATGATCAGCGAGACTCTTGTTGAAGACAAACGTATCAAGGCCCCTTCCCTTTATCCCTCAATTAAGGTGACTCTCTACTTTCGGCGAGACCTTTTGTCAATCCCTTGCCTCTTGCCAAGCTCTGTTTCATTTCGAGGAGACATCTTGTGATCGCCAAGACATCACAGCGAGATCCCCTAGACATATGGAGGGCCCTCTTTTCTTCATGCCGAGGAAACCTCTTGTCGGCCAGACTTGTCCCGAACTTGATTCCTTTTGATTGTTGGGGAGACCTATTGGCTTCGCTGGGACTTCTCACTAAGCTCTATTTTCTAGGCCGAAGCCCATGGTCACCATAAGTCTCGGCGAACAACGATTGAATGGCCTATCGGCCAAAGAAAAAAATGCGATAAGAGGTCATAGCGACCCCTCCCTGTCACAGCAATAGGCTCTACAGGCTCGTTCGGCATGACAGAAGCTAGGTTTCAGTGACCTGCTCAAGATGGAATGAATCAAAATAGTTGACCAGACAGTAGGAGGGTCTTTCCAACCTTCTCCTTAAAGGAAAATTATGTCAAATTGATTAAGGAATGCTTTTCAACTGAGCTCCCCTGCAAAATGTCATCAGATGCGTGAAATAACCCTTAATGGAAATATCCCATTTGGCCCTTATGAACACATGCAACATAGATTCCTTTCCTGATTGAGCCTGGGGGTGAAAATTGGGTAACAGTAGCAACAAAAGAGCCTCAAGAATCTCGTGCCAAGACTTCTACCAAAAACAAAATTGGAATCCATTGTAACTGCATCAACTGATTTACCAACTGTTAGTAGCCCACTCTTTTACTCCTCCTCAATTAAATACTTATTTACCCATTTCTGATATTCCTCATTAGTTGGCCATTCAAAATTAATTACCTCATTCAAAAAATTAATTAACTGCTACATGATTTTCCTCTCTTTCAAAAGATTCCAAAAAATGAGCTGGTGCCAATGATTTTGTCCATACAGCTCACCAAAAAATCATAATCTGAGTCATCACAAATTAATTTAATTTGATCATTGATGACCTCATTTTTTTGATCCTGCCACTATTGGAGTGACCTGATATTCTCCTGCTCATCAATTATGTCAGGTAACAATGTGTTACCCAATCATTAAAATTCTTCACTAACTCTTTGATCTTCCTACTCAAGTCATCTAGTAAGGTCTGAAAACCTTGCAATGATTTAAATAACACTTGAGTAGGCCTTAATTATTGGGGCCTATTATTTATGTCAAACCTTGAGGCCTTATACATTATATCTAAATCATTGGCCCTAGGGATCCAATTTTCAATTAATGGTATAACTAGCTCCTGATCCCTATCAATATTCTTTATTGCATCTAATAATAAAGAATATAAAGAAAATATAGATGATAATCTATTATCAACTTTCTCATTCAAATGCCTTAAGATAGCAGTAACAATCTCCTTTTTATTTAAAAGGGATCCCTTCTCACTTACCTTCAATGATGCATGTAATTCTTCAATTTTGTGCATTAGCTGCTTCTTTGTAGGATCAACATAGCATTCTACATCTTCATCAATTTTTTCTAAATAAGGGGTGAGGGAAGGATTTTTACTAGGAGACCCTGGTGTGGAAACAATAGGAGAAGCAAGAGGCACTGACCCTGATGTAGAAGGCAATGTACTAATCCTTGGAGCACTTGATGTTTCCCCAATCTGTTTGTACCTTAACCTATCCACCTTAGTCTGCAGTTCAATATTCCTTTGTTGTATCTTACTATACTCCTCAATTAAAATATTATATTTCTCCATTAGGCTTTTCTTTTCGGCCTCCTCTCTTTTAGCAGTCTTTTGGGCCAATTTGGCCACATTTACAGTTAAATTAGTAGCCTCAGTGGTTGAGATCTCTAAAGCCCTTTTTATTATTAACCCTCCTCTAAAATTTGGGTTAATATCAATAACATTTGGATTTTTCCCTTGAGGGGCAAATGCCCAAATTGCCAAGGTCTCATATTCTTCATTGAAGGCAGAATCTTGCAACGCTTCCTTGACCTCTTCTTCAGATTCTTGCAAGGGATGCTTGGACTTTAGAATAGCATTAAAAGCTACAGCATCTATAATGTCTCATTCAGGTAAAATCAAAACACCAACCTCACTTACCAATTTTCTTCCTTCCTCAAGAGTGATGTTCTTAAATTCATCCATTAATTCAACTTTCACTTCATCATCATTCTCTTGGTCTGATTTGTCAGGCCTCAATTCTCTTATTTTCTTACACTTATCCTAGTATTCTTCAAATTTCATCCTCCATACCAATTGTAAGAAGACATGAGTTTTTAAAAATGCATCATCATCTAGAAACTCCTTCCATGCTTCCATCCTTCCATCTTGCACATATTTACCTTTCATATCCAAGTCGGATAAAACTAATTCAGCTGGCCTATGAGGAGAAGGCATACCAATCTATATATCCTTATCAGTAACAACAATTTCATCCATCAAATCCTCTTGTGGTTGATCATTTCTTTGCCTCTTAGGACTTGGCTCAGATGGTGGTGATGAGGGACTATCCTCGAGTGATGATTCCAAATCAATGATTTTAATTACCCCAGGCATTTTGAATTTTGGACCTAGCTGTGTAGGAAATTTCATTATTTGTTTTCCTTTTCTATCCACTTCCTTCTCATCACTGTTGTCATCCTTTTTCCTCCTGTAAATGGGCCACCTTTCTGTAGTTTGGTATGTTGGCCTTGTCTCAATTGGCCTAGAACCTTGTTCCTGTACACCAAAACTCAATTATAAGTTTATCTTCTTGGTCCTCAAGGTGCCAATAATTTCTTTGAAGTTCTCCATCAGAAAGTCAATTTTCTTATGGTGTGGACTGAACTCCAACAATGGATCATACTTTGGATCCATTTTTTGCACAATATCCAATAGTTTATCATAAGCTATCCATTTCTCCTTGTTCAACTCCTACCTATTTAGGTCAAATTCATTTCTAATCAAATCCTCAGGAAAGTTGAACTCATGCACAAACTTACCACCTTTTATTCTTTGTCTGAAAAGGGCAAAGAAACCCTTAGGATCATGTTGCCGCTTTGGACCACACCTCAAATTTTAATCTTCAAAGAATTTTCCAAAATGCACCTAACCTCCTTTTGAAAATACAAAATCTGATACCACTGTATAATCTAGGGAAAAAGTTCATTTACCCTTCCCAGTAAGGTTGTACTCATGGATACAACCAATCTGTCACATAACCTCTACAAACCCCACTCTTGGTAGCACATTTTATGGCAATATATGAGGGGTCCCTTGAAAACCGTACACCCTCAAAATAGTGTTGACTGGGTATGGAATAATTTCAGCCTAGTTATGGAAGACTTTCAATTCTGGCCTCCTCCCCTTTGGTCTAAGAAAATCATACAATTCCTTAGTAATCCTGGGTACATTCACCATCATTCTGGCCTTCAATCTAGAAGCAAAACAATTATCAAATTGCACATATTGGTGCTTTCCTTATTACAAGATAAATCTGCAGCCCATATCTGTACTGGAAATCTTTCTCCATCAAATTATTGTCTTAATTCCATCTTCTCAAAGAAAAATTTAGCATTCTTGAACAAGAACATATACATTAACAAAGAATACCAAAAGAATTGAGTGCATGTATCCTTTTTCTACAACTTCGACATCCCTTCATGTATCCTTTCAGCCAAGAAAGAAGCAAAATCATAAGTTACGGAGAAGTTAGGGTGTTGTATTTGCACCCCCATGAACATTTAAGCAATGGGCATCACAGTACTAGAATTGAAACATAGAATCTGGCATAATGAATAAAAAGTGGCCAAGAAATGATTTGCAAAATAGTTTAATCTAAAAGGTTCTTGGTCACTAGGGCTAATATGAAATATTGAACCTCCTTCCCTAGCCAAATGAGGTGGGAGCAACTTGGCTCTGAAAAGTGACTTCAACTTCCCATATTCCTGTTTCATCTCCTCAAGATTGATCAGAACCAAGTACACACTAGGCTCACTCAAATCAAAAACCTGTTGGAATTCTTCTCTTTTAATGCATAACATAACCCTTCCATCATTATCTCTGATTACTCATGTGACAGGGTCATATCGTGTAACAACTGCCCTAAGCATGTCTACATCAAGGAACACATTTGGCACCACTAGCTTCCCCAAATCATACATCTAGTCATTCGAAAAGGGGTGAGGAAAATTCCTCTATCCATACCACAATTTGAACATCTCCAAACCTGTGAGAGGAACCCTAACATCGGCTATATTGGAGCAATTATATACTAACCCTTCCCCTAGGATTTTTTCCTCGCATCAAAACCAATCCCTTCTTCCTATCATTTTTTGACAAGGGAAATTGATCTAGGAAGTCATCATATAGGTTCCTATTTAAATAATCAATTTTTCCATAATGTTGCTTTGGTGGTGCCATCTTAGATAAACTAGGGCCTCTTTACAATTTCAAACTTTAAACAACTAGGACTAACCAGAAATATGAAATTACAAAATAAAACCCTACAATTTCTCACAATTCAGTTAATTTATAGCCCTCAAACATTTAGCAACAAGCCCTACGACAAGCACACAACAAATTTTCCCAAATTCAGGTTCAAAATAACCAGGAGATGCAAAAATTAACTCATGGCTTTGTGTTTGCAGAAACTCCAACTTCTTGTAGCAATTCTTAACTTCATCTTCGGCTTCAAGACTGCTTCACAAAGATACTTGAATGCTTTATGATACAATAAAAGCAAGAGAATTTTTTTTCTTTCGATAAAATCATGCCAACAAGTGTCTCATCCGCCATTAAAGCTCGCTCGCGCATTGCACGAACGGCTCCAATCGTATTTTATGCAAATTTAAATATTAGTCGTCGATCCTTCACTTTGATCAAATCATCGAACAACTACCTTCAAAATAACCAACATAATCATCCACATGGGCATAAGGGCCCACCATACCATACGTTGCCAAGGAAATCCACATGGTGTTCACCTGCAATATCGCAATTAGTAAATACCTTGCAACTTTCGATCATGTGATAGCGGGCAACCATAGATCTTGATCATCTGTAATCTTGTTCTTTCAATACAGTCGCTAGCTTTTCCATTAACCTTCGAGCATCTTCCCTATTGAGATCATAACATATCTGCTAATAACCTACTACATAATGTATTAAAGTCGGATTAATTTACCAAATTATTTCCATCATTCCTTCGGCTTCACTAGATGAGACATGTGGTGCCTGCCCATGATATGGTGATCAACCAAGACAGTGTGCTGGGGTCATTGCGGGATGGCGGGGAACGGCTGAGATCAAATGATGATTTATTAATGGTCATGCGAAATTGTCCCTTTGCAAAATAAAAAAAATTATTAAAGGAATAAGGGGACATCACTAGGCCAATGACAAACAATGACATAAGTTGTCACTCAAACAAGGGAGCACGAGACCATCCAAGACTTAGCAGAAATAAAGTCAAGTGAAAGAAATAAAATGATAAAACAAAAGGGGGCCAGACCTAGACAAAGCGATGGTTCTTAAGCTATTTTAAAACCTTCCAAAAAGTAATAGCAAAATAGATCCTTCCTAAGGTGTAAGATAATACTAGGGTTTTACAAGAACACAAAGGTAAAACCCCAACTTTAGGATTTTCCCAAACACCATGGATGACCAGAGACATAAGGTAGGATAAAAATTTGAAGCTCCATCAGTTCCATCACTACCCATAACACTGAACCCTTAAACCCCAAACCCTTAAACCCTATACCCTCTCTCTCTATCAATTCTCTCCCTCCTACCCCTTCTCCCTCTCTTAGGTCTCTATCTCTCTCACACTCCCTCTATCTTTCTTCCCTCTACCCTAAACCCTAAACCCTAAACCCTTAACCCTTAACCCTTAAACTCTAAACCCTTACACCCTTTACCCTCTACGTTTAACCCTCTACCCCTTATCTCTCTCCCACTCCCTCCCTCTTTCCCTCTCTCTCTCAAGTCTCACCCTCCTAGCCCCTCTCCCTCTCTCAGGTATCTCTCTCTCTCCCAATCACTCTTATCTCCCTCCCCTCTACCCTTAACCCTCTACCTTCAACCCTCTAACGTTAACCCTCTACTCTCTATCTCTCTCCCATTCCCTCCCTCTCTCTAGCATTCAATCCCTCTATCTCTCTCCCCTCTACCCTTAACCCTAAACCCTTAACCCTTAAAAACCAAACCCTTAAACCCTCTAC
>VDFB02203514.1:0-12086 GCA_007258455.2 Sequoia sempervirens
GATCAGGAACATGATGTGGCCCCATCAGGTAAAGATGACCACTCTCATGTTCTCTCAAACATATTTAATTTCAATTGGTGTATTAATTAATGTAACCTTTCGTGTTTCAACTACAGATCATGATTTAGAGGGTGTTCAACATGTTGAGCATGATTCTATAATAGAAGTTTAGGAACATGATGTGGACCCATCAGGTAAAGAGAACCACTCTAATGTTCTTTTAATTAATGAAATACTTGTAACAATAATAATAAAACATATCAGTTTAACATTTCTTTGTTATTGCAGTAGACCCCCCCTTGTAGCAACATCCACTTCATGAGTAGACGACTAGGCGTACATTAAGATCACGAGCAGAGGGAAGAACAACTAAAGGGGGGACAAATGATTTAGAAAACGATACTCCACTTCAGATTTTTTTAACTTTAAAAAAAAAACAAAAAAAAAGTGATTGTAATCATATCATGCATAAACTATATTTTGATAATATGTAAAACCGAAAGAATGAATATTATATGTTGTAATGGAATGAATGTGAATATGTTGGATTAAATGAATGTTATATGTTAATGAATGAATGTTATATGTTATTAATGGATGAATGAAATCGAATGTTATATGTTACTAATGGATGAATGAATGATTAATGTTATATGATCGGGTATGGGGAATTGAGAGTGATGTGAGGGGGGGGGGGTAGGGGCCAAATGAGCTTCCACCGTCACGTGGTTGGCCCTGTTAAGTAGAGAATATTAAACTATTCTCAAAAAAAAGAGAAGCTCAATAAGGTAATGCACTTTTCAATATAAGAAATGCATCGTTTGAAGTATCAAACCAATATGTAAAGATGAAAGTAGTGCACTACTAAGTGGAAATGATTTATACTGACTCCATCCAATGTTCTCGATTTTAGTTTCGCTTCCAGGCTGGATTTGTATGAATACCACATTGTGTTGTGTGTGGATTTGGTTTCAAAGCTCTGTTTCTTCTATTTTTAGTGGTGACATAACTCTAAAATTTGACTTTTGTGCATAACAGGTTAGTGGAAGAATTGACAGCTCTGAAGGGTTTAGAGGCTCGATTGAGATAGATAAATGGATATTTAGATCTTTTTGTTGATGGGAGTCTTCCACTTAACCATGAAATTTTGTACCATCTACAGGTATGCAAAAGTTTCTCTACTTACATTCATTCTTGATCATAAATGTTGTAAATGATATTAATGCTTCAAACTTAAGATTCGTTTCATTGTTATAATGATCAAAATGTTATAATTTTCTATACATTCAAGCATTCTCTTGCCCCCTACCCTTTTCTCTCTCCCCCCTCCTTTTAAGAATTTTCTTTGTCATAAATGATTCACATTTCTGTCTCATTTACACAAATTTATCTGAAGCGCTAGGAGTGAATAAAGATATGTAAAAGATGATGGATTATGTCTAAACAACTTTCCATCTTATAGCTAAGGGTGAAGCCACATAAGTGGTTTACACTTTTGTGGAGGAAGGAAATTTTGAAATTTCCACACTCTTCATAGAAAAGTGGTTCGGCCAAACCATATGGTTCGACCGAACCATTTGAATGGTTCGGCTGAACCATATGGTTCGGCTGAACCATATGGTTCGGTCGAACCCATGGCTCGGCCGAACCCTAAACCGAGCCAAATAAAAAAAACATATTAAGGGGGTTCGGCCGAACCTTGGTTTGGCCGAACCCCCTTAATATGACAAAACCAAAAAAAGTGTGAAAGTGCTTTCACTTTCACACTTTCACTATGCTGTCCCTGCGCGCGGCGAACATAAACCGAATGGCGACCCAACAAAATTTCTCACCAACGAAAGCAAAGTTCGGGTCGTTTTCTTCAAACTTCATCATTCCAATTCGCATATCGACCACTATTGAGCACGAGGTATTTAAAATTCCTTTTTTTTTAAGTTCAAAATGCATGTATTTGTTTAATTTTGAAACCCTATATGCAAATTTTTTTAAATTTGTTGAATTCAAATTGCACTTGTTTGAACGTTTTTAAAGCATTTTTAATAGTATTTTGCTTCCCCGTTTTGCATAATCCAAAGGTTTGAGTAAGGAAAAATGAGTTTCCTCCGAAAATTAGTGCAAAAAAACATTATAATAGCTCTCAACATAGTCTAAAAAATGAAGATAAATACATTCCTAAAGACTAGAAATGTAGGGTTAAGCTCACAAAATAATTTTAAAACTACAAATTTAGGGTCAAACTTGTAGATGAAAATGCAAATTTCATACATGTAGGAGTGAACCGTGAAAGTCATAGCTTGATTTGTTAAGGTATTATAATATTAAATCTTATAAAAAATCAAGAATCATATCATTGATAACATTGTCTTCATGTAGTGTGTACAAATTGAAATATAATTGACTAAAACTATAAGTTACTCTTATTGAACAATTTCCTCATGTAGTGTGTATAAATGGAACCATTGATTGAAAATATAAATCAAACCATCAAGAACAAAGACTTGATTGTGTCTTCATGCCCTCAATTAATATCATTTACAAAGTTTGGTCTTGGAAACCATAAAATTAACAATTACATTCTCTACCCTATTATTTGATGTATTATAATGCAATTTTCTATACTACCAAGCAAATTCAATGGTCACAAGTTTGTAGAGACACTCTAGAAAAAGATCTATCATGTGTTTAAAATACTATTCATATTGTAACACTAGAGATTCTAAGTAATATGAGAATCCCTGCATAATTTTATATAATGTATTTTCATCATCACTAACTATAGTAGACTAGTTTCTATCACTATTCAATTCATCTTCTTTCATTAGTCCATCATGACTTGATTATTCATCCTCCTTTATATTTAGAGAATAAGAACAATATATAGAACCACTACAAAATCTTCACACATATCACTAAAAGTTGATGTTTGGTATAAATGTATCCACATGCAAACAAGAGCCACCTTTGGACATTACTATTATCAAAAGGACAAACCTTATTAGAGCGAGTGCAAAAAGATGTGGGGCCAAAAAGTGGCCACCCCACCTTTTGGCCCCATCATATTAAGTATCAAGCATTAATGTTGAGGTACGCTATTCGAGGAAACTTGAATGATGAGTAAGTGAAGAGAGAGTGGGACTTTATTGTTCACAAAGTGGGAAGAAATAAAAGCAAAGGAAGTGGAAATGGGAAACATGTAGAGAATATGGCAAAAATGGTGGAAATCAAGGAAGGATTAAAAGGAAAAGAAAGAGGGAAAAGGGGAGGATAGAGGCAAAAGGAGGAAGAAGGTAGTGCAAATTATACATTTTTGAAGCTTGTGAAATTCGAGTATGTAAACCTAATAGTTTTTACTTGGTGGTAATGAGGTATGATTTTTTATGAAGGTTCTTTTTAGTATTTTTATATGTAATGTAAGAGAAAAAGCTATTCTTGTATGAAATTCTAGAAATCATGTTAAAAAGAATTAGCTTGTAATTTCTACTATGTGAATGGAAATCTATTGCTCTACCTAGGACATTTAGAAGCTTGTGTTGCATTCATGAAGCCAAACATAGTAGATATTTTTTTTACTTTATGTGTGTTATTGGAGATAGGGTTTTAGTATATAGAACCATACAATAAAATGGGGTCATTCCTTGTTTGAACTAAAAACCCTACTATTTTTTAGTGAAGGGATAGCTAGCTATAACATTTTGACTTTCACTTGTGAGACTAAACACCCATATGGGTTATTGTTGCTTTGTCTTATGGATTATGGTAGTAAATTCTTAAGATGTATGTAAATCTAGAAGACCAATGTTGAATATTTATTTGTTGATAGGCTAAATAGAGTTAGAATTAGTATGGGTTCATTACATGTATGCCATTCAACATTCATGCACATCATATATATGTGAGAGAGATAGTGATAAAGAGAGATAGAGATAAAGGGTAATATAGATAGATAGAATAATCACAAACCATTTGCTATGAATATGCACAAAATATTTATATATTGATCTTGATAAGGTCATGAAGACATACATAATACATCATGAAAATATCATATACAGTGACATGACGCCAACATTGTCTCTTAGACTACAAAATATCACCAATATATATTCATGAAAATAGTTATGAATGTGTCATAAAGATATAAAAGTGTTTATGTATGTGTAGCAAATGCTATTAATGAAACATTATGCCTCTTTGCTTGACTAGAAACTGAACTTCGATCCCTTGAATTAGTTATTATCTTGCATTGTGTTGATTGTGTGTGCCCCTAACAATTATGCAACTCAACCTACACACACAAACATATTATAAAATTAGAGCTTATACCAAAATTTATAAATAAATAAAATATTGTTTTAAAATGATATTAAAATAATAAACACACTTACAACAAACTAATACTCAACATCATCAACAAAGGGTTGTCCTCAAAAGAGGATGCTTACAAAACAAAACCAAAATGTGTGTATCCATATATACATATATATACATGTATGCATGCATATCATACATACGTAATATCGTTATGTATAAATATCTGTCCCTTTTTGTCATACATGCAATACATAATGATGGTGACGTTGTGTTAATGTGCGTGCTCAATATGGCATACATATATATGCGTATGGAGAGAATAGATGTACGATGTTAATAATGCATGTAATACGCGTGCATGTATCACATCGTAATGCGGATGTTGATCTGCGTAATCTGCGTAATAAAAAAAATAATAGAAAGTATGCATGTTGGATATTGCGTGTTACGTGGTAATGCATGAATGTGTTCACGTATGCATGGACAATATTTGTGTATAGTACATAGGTAATTTTTTTAATGAAAACCATGTTTAGGAATGAAATATCAATCCCATACATCTTCCTGAAGCTAAAGTTTGCAATGCTTATGGTTCTTTTGGCCGTATAGATTCTTGAATCATTTTATAATATAAAACCTACATATAACCTACTTTGGCTCTAATAATTATAAACCCTTTAGGAATTCTAAATTGTTGCATCTTGTCTTGATTTTCCCACCATTGTTATTCCTTTTGAAAATTTTACAAATTAGGCAAATAATCCTTGCACTTATATAGAGGATCCTTATGTATGTTCTTAAAATTATTTAAGGTTAAATGACTTAATCTAAAATAAAGGCATATACGGATCTCTTGCAATTGTAACCTCTTTGCTAAAATACTTTGGAACTAATAGGACTCAATTGTGTTTTATGACATAGGTCTATATTACCACAATGATGTATGTATAGGTGTACATTTTAACTTGGTTAGCTTTCCTAGCAAGTTCTTCATTACAACAATCACTCCACCTTGTCACTCAATCAAGCCCGCTAGAACATATATTGGAATTTAACCTCTTTCATACTAAAAGAAAAAGTAATCATTAATTATATTTGATTTACCATATAATTTGATCTAAGTAATGCATTTTATAAGATCTAATTGGTGTATTTATAAAAACTATTTTGTGTTTTGGGCATAGGTGGTCCTAGAAAATATGCATAAATAATAAGATAGACTATGGATTATCTTTTAAATATTGTTCACGGTTTTTCATGTCATATTATTATAGGAGGTCCTCATAATTGGTATTCTTGTATGGTATTAGAGCCAAGCTAGGTGCATTTGACACCTATGTTGTGGCTCAAGGGAGTGTGTTGGAGAAATGATACACACCTAAGTCATAAAAAGACTCATCACAATGTGAGTCATTAGCTCAATAGTAGAGCATCCTCACACCAAATGGGAGGTCCTAAGTTTGAATACTAGTTAGTCCATATAAATTTCTATAAAAGTCGATCACTAGTACATAAGAAGAAGAATAAGTACCCTTATAATTTTTATTAATACCAACAAATTATCGTTCCTCACATACATAGGCGAATCAATGATTTCAAGCTCGTCAACATGTATATGTACCTCAGTCTCATGACCCTCATATAAAACCATTTTTATTAGATTTATTTAGTGTAAAATATTCCAAATTTTCCATTCAGGTTTTATTGAAGGATTGACCCCAATAATGCCCTCAACCTAATTTTTTTTTAATGGAATCAAATCACGTAATCAATTTTATTCCATGAAATCAGCATAAAATGTTGAGTATAATTCACGGTAACTTTCTACAATTTAACTAACAAAATTATTTCTCATTATATCTTTTGGGGTAACACTTTAGATTTATCTAATGCTTTAATAGGAGGAGATGTAAAATCATGCAAGCACTAAGTAAATTTTTTTTTTTAGAAGCACATTTTACAAAGGAAAAAGAAGTTGGGCTTTTAGAGTCAATAAATTATATTAAGAGTATTTATAATGTATAGTTTGTACAATGGTCATTTCCATTATTTTTTACTATCCTTTTTGGAAATAATTTTTCTTTTCAAATTTACAAGGGTAGGATGATGTAGATGAAGCATTAGAAGATCCATAATTAAGTGTGGTAGCCTCTAACAACTTTAGTTCTTTACATTCATCTCACCTGCACATGCAAATGTTAAGAATGTATATACTTTGTCGATCCTTGTTTATAGTCAAAAAATCTAAAATAATAAACTTCAATCTAACATTCCTAATATTTGTATTGGCCAATTTCAATATTAAAAAATAGACCCAAATGGAAGATAATACTATTAAATTTCATGGGAAGAACTTAGCCAATAACTTATCATCATACACAAAATCCAAATATGTAGCACTAAAAACCTTGAATGTGTCATGGGATCTCCTTTAACATTGTGCATCTCAAATCTAGGATCCAAAAATCCAACAAAAAATGGATATGTAAAATTTTTAATAGAAATTGAATTGTGTTTGATTTTATATGTACATGTCTTTTTTTGTTTCCATTAGGTAAGGAATCAACATTACTTTTCATCTCAACAAGCCTTTAAACATTAATGTCAAGGGTAGATAGAGGCACACTAGGATTAAGGACATGAATGAAATTGGCAAGATGAGAAATGGAAGGTGGTGTATAAATTTGTCATGACATAATAAATGAGTGTGGAGTGACAAGGAACTTGCATTAGGAATATCGCGATTGAGGGAACATGGTTATAAACAAAACAATGAAAGGGGAACAATGTGGAGACAAAGAGAACTATGTGCATCATAATAAGTAAGCATGAGATGAGATCTAGGAAAAAGGAGAGGATAAATTTGGGGAGTTGGTGGAAGGAGAAATAAAAGCATAAGATAGATAGGGAACAAACAATGGGAGGAATACATGAAGAAAAACTGGGATGGAGGGAAAATGGCACATCACTCAAAGGGATTGTTGAGCTTATCCTTTTACCTATTTAACTTTAAGTACTTTCTTTCCATGGCTTATTAATCAACATATAGTATATGAAGGAGATCCCGATGTGCTTATCCCCTTTTACCCTATTTCATCTCTTTGTGTTCCATGTTGTTTTTAATGTTTTTAATTAGAGTGCAGATGATGTTAATATACATTTAATGATGCATTTTTGATGTTCTATAATTTTTTGATGTTCTGAAGGCTATATAATTGAAGTTCATTTATGTTAACAACTATTAGATTAAATATTTTTATCCCCAATTATTTTCAAATGATTTTATACTTTAATCTTTGTATTCTTATTCTTTCTTTCATCGTTTCATTTAAAATTTGAACCATTTAAGGATGTTATGTTATAGATTAAAGTTGTCTTCCAATTCTTTTTAAATCAAGTTAATAGTATGAAAATATTATTGAAGAGTAGATGAATTAAATTACAAGTTCTATTTTAGATTTGTATTCTTTTTATCTAGATATATTATTTACCAAAGTCTTATTGTTTTTTTAGGTGTACTGTATATATATAACATGGAAAATGTAGATCATGTTTCACCTATGCTAGAATCTTTGTTTGCAAATACTACTAATGAGATAACAAAATTAAGAGATTCATTAGCACAAGGTGCAAACCCAGGGATATATACTAAACCATGCATGTTAATATTGCATAGTCTAGAAAAACTAAAAAATGAACTTGAGAGGACTAGTGCATATTCCCCAGACAGAGTGACTGCTATTCTTTCCCGCATGCGGGAAGAAGTACATGGTGACGTTCCCCTTAAAAAAATACAAGATAGTGTCACCAAAGAAATGATAAAAGCCACTTGTTTCCCATTTTATCAAAATGTGCGTAAGGTTAGGGGATACCAGGTCACTAGATGTGTTGATCATGCTATGGCCTCATTGATCTACCCACGATTTCTAGCAGCACATGGTATATGCCCAAACAATGACCAGATTCCATTGTATTTTTGTTTTAGCGGTTGTATGCTGAGGTCCATTTGGGCCTCAAAGTTAACTACCTAGACATTCCACCATATGTTGGTCAGGGGCGTGGTAGGATTGCTGATAGGCCCACCTATCGTCGAGCAGATAGACCACCCCCAATGTTTAGGGTATTAGTTGGTGATAGGTCTCTTGCTCTCACCCCAGCTCTAGCCCCCATAGCAGATGAGGTTGTTGTTGCTTCCCAAAAGGAAGCAATTGACACTGTAGGTGACATTGCAGCTGCCGCCACTAGGATATCTGATGATCATGTAGGTCGGTATTTGATGTTCAAATTTTCTCGATCCATGCCATTTTCAACATAGTGGATCACCATGGATCCTTTTTGCTTGGCATCCCTACTCCCTACCGCGAAGCGATGCACTACGAGGAGATATGGCGCGCGTGACTCTACCATTGTTTGGTGAGGACTGTTGGAGGCATATGCCCACATTGCATGTCGGTGATGGGATCGATTATAGAGCATGTTAGAGATCATTTGAGACATAGAAGTCGTTCGGTTCGAGGATCACATCACTCAATGGAGCCACTAGTTCGCATCAGAATCCACCTACAGTTCATACGGTAGCTGCACAGACTATGGGTTTTACTGATATGTTGATTGGTTCTGGTTCATCATCACCGGTGCCATCTTACCTTCATAGTCCTCTACATTAATCATTTCTGGCACGACATGGGATAGATCAGATGGATGCAGATATTGATTCGTCGCTTGATCATTTGGTCCATATGGTGGAGGCGAATGTTTCAGAGGACTTAGGTCATCCGATATCAGATGATGTGCATGTATGTGTGCATGTGCATGTTTCAATTCTTTTTTTTCATTATTTTTTTTAAATTTCTTTTTTAACTAGATATTCATTTAAGTTGATATATATGTGTGTATATATATTGTTATAGGTGGACATACCTCATATCACTCCTAGCCTTGGTCGGTCTCAAGGTATTGCATGATCGATGTGACTCGTGGATGAATATCGTGGACATGTGGTTTCATAAAATATATATATTTATGTATGCATAGATAAATACAAGTTGTGAATTGATATTTAAAAATACAAGTTCATTTAAAAATAACTTTCATGTAAAATTTATTTAATAAAATTATATGTATTTAACATCTTGTACACAATTTTATTTCTTGAATTTCGACACATCCATCAGAGCAGGACCATTCTCATTCAGATGGCCATTCGTCTAGGAGTAGACATTCTTATTAGGCCATGCATTCTAGATTTATGATCTTTATCACATATGTATTTGATTATATATGATGATCTTTAAAATAGTATTTGATATTTGATGATCTCTTACACTTGCTTATATGATCTAGACATACATTTGCTTGTTTTTTGATCTTTAGTATTCGACATTAGATGATCTTTTACATTTTTCTTTTATGATATATGTACATATATTTTCTTATATGATATATACATACATTTGTTGCTTTACTTATAATATGTGTTATGTTTATATGTATTGAATTCTTTTACATATATGTACATGTGTTTGCTTATGGTTTAAACATGTTTACACATAATATATGTATGCGATTGCTTTAAATATTCAATATACATACATGTTTTCTTTTTTATGACCTCTTACAACTTACATTTCCTTATATTCAATATACATTTGATCTCTAGTACAATTTTAGGGAAAATCAATGCCATTTTATAATTAAGTTCATTCATGTTGATCATAATAAATATTTTTTAAAAAATGACTTAAGCAACATGAACCATTGAGTTGAGAACAAGATATAATCTTTTGACAAGTAACTTGAAATTCAATTCAAATTATATCGAGCTATTATACGTTTCTTACAAGTAACTTGAAATTCAATTCAAATGTTTAATTAAGAAAATTTAATTCAAATTATACGGTCTCTATTATACATTTTCGACAACTAACTTGAAATTCAATTCAAATAAATTAAGAAAATTCAATTCAAATTATACCTCTAATATTTGTACATTTTTTGACACTTTACCAAAATTCTAAAATTACTAGATATGTTTTGCATACCTATGAATTAAATAACAACAAACTCCACAATGAAATAACTTGTTTGTTTAGTACTTGATTCATTTAAACTAGAGGATCCAGTTATTCCATGTACACTTGAATAATTTTGATTCACTTGGATCACAGATTTTGGAGAAGTTTTTGCACATTTATCGAGGCAAATATTGGAGCTGGACAACTTTTCATTTTTATCAATCAAGGCAAATTTTGGAGGATAATTTAACTAAGTTGGTAGAGGACTTGTTTAGAGTCATATTTAAGTTGAAGAAGAAAATGGGGCAACAAAGGAAAAGAAAAAATGCATCTCAACGAAAATTGTCAAAAGAAGAAGAACAAAAGAGGCATGATCAAAACTTGGAAAATTATCATAGAAAGAAACAAGGTACATGCTTGTTTCTTCTCTCTCTCACTCTCAAGTGTGTGTTTGGTACTCTTACCTTGAAGGTTTCTAACTTCATCGTGCACTTAAATGACTATGAATACTTTTAAATATCCTCAAGTCATCTTGGTCATGCAAGTTGCAATTTTTATATGATCCTTGACTCCAATTCCTTAAGCCAATTCTTTTTGTTTCAATATTTACAGTTTTTTGTGTCTTTCATATTTTATTTTCATCACTTCAATGTTCTCAAGTTATTTTTATGTTTTATGCTCTAGGAATTCCTCAAGCAGGAGTCGAGCCAAATCTAGATATTGGATCAAACGAATCGTTATTGAGCAGATGGACCTTGAAGTTAGGAGGGAGACTGGTTCAGACAATGCTTGCTTGTTGGAGAGGGTCAAGATCACTTCCAGCTACTGGTATGAATAAGGCATATAAAAATAGCACAAACTTCTCTCACTTATAGCTCATCATGTTTTATCGAAATTTGTTTTGCTTGCATACATAAACTTCACTTATATATTTAACATCATCTCTCATTTTTTGTTTGCAAAATATTTTGTGACACATGTGTAGGAAGGGCTCAACAAGCACAAAGTTTTCATGCTCAAGTCGAGCCAAATGTAGACATTGGATCAAATGAATCCGCTCAAGAATGCATGGTCCTTGAAGATAGGGAGGAGGCACAAGTTGAAGCAATGCATGTTGGAGAGGAGTCGGGATCACTTCCCCGTACTCCAGGTATGGATGAGCATATAAAACTAGTTGAGAAGGTGGGTAAACAAATTTCTCATAGAAATTTAGATCATTTACTTGAAATGGATATGGAGAAACTGAAATATTATGCCAACCAGCCTTATAATAAGAAAAAGAGGTCAATGACTAAATCTGTAAATGGAATGATCAACCATCATTTCAATCATCTTTATACACTTGAAAAAAACCAATTGTTATCATGTTTACTTCATTGATGATGGCTGAAAGAGTCATTACACAATTGTTGGGTGTGCACTTAAATTCATCATCAAATAAAGAGAGAAAGCATGCGGGATTACAAAAGGATATTGTTTCAAAAATGCCAAAGGGTTTAGGGTGTTGATTCCATTGGAAAAAGGATCTGGGACTGCTCTGGATAAATACTACAAGAAAAGGGGTATTTGACATCTATTGTACATCAAGATATGGCAAGAAAAAGAAAATTTTCTGCACTTTCAGCTGAAATTGGTTATAGTAGAACCACAGTAATAAAATATGAGAAAAAAAGAAAGTTTTTGGATGAGAGTTAAGAAGGAAATTGGGAAATTATGTGTAGAGCTCCCCATTCTCACGGGATTGAAGATGTTAGGAACTTG
>VDFB02203515.1:0-16841 GCA_007258455.2 Sequoia sempervirens
ACTTTTCATTCAACCAAAATCCATTTATTTCGTTTCAAGTTATAAGGCTATCAGTAATTAATTCACGATCTCCATATAGCAAACCATTTTCAAAATAAAATTTCAGCTTTGTTCTTGTCATAAACAATACATCACTCATCAACTCAACTTACCCCTTCAGGGCAAAAACAATCAAACACCTTTGTTCCTTAGATTACCGCAATCAAACATCACATCCCAGCCATTTTAAGATATCTTTGCTCAAATCAACACATCCATCATCCCTATCTTCACTTAAGCACCATTTTGTAACAACAACAAGCGGCATTGGTTAACATTGTCGCAGACCTTTAAGATACCAATTTCAGCCATGTTTTGATTGTAATATTCCAATATATCAATATAGACACACTGACTACTTTGCATTCAAGAAACCATTGCCATATAGGGAAACATATGCCCAAATCATCAAATCTTTTACAGAATCTACCTTCAAAACATTTACCAAGCATAGACACAACTGTGGCATCACAAATGAGACTGCTCCCAAGCACTTAACAACATTCCTTTCGTTGTTTCTACATATTCTCTGTTTTTAGCAAACAATGCCAAATATCTCTAGGAGGCCAACATTCCATCTAATCGGGTGATTCCTTTTCTATCATAAAGCATTTACACAATCCCAATACAGATTCTCAGGCCTATTTTGATCCTTTTCAACATACTATAAAAGTTTATACACTTATTTCACAAAACATAGTAGAACATTTATTTCAACATACTATAAAAGTTTATAAAAGTTTATACTCCGCCCAACAATTGAAACATGCTTCATTATGTCTGCAAATTATTTTGAAATCATTTCTAAGCTCCTCTACATGTTGTTTCCTCAAACCCTACTTGAAAACACCATTTTTTTGAATGAGAAAATTCAAAATTTTGTTCATGCAATAGTATCCGACTTCTTATTTCTATTTACCCCTTCCACACACATCTTCACATTGAAAAGACACTAAATATGATCCATTCCACTGACCTACTAGCCCTACATCAGTGGAATGGCCAAGAATCACTTTTTAGACTCTCAAAACAATTCTAAGGAAACCACAGACCGAGACTTAGGAAACTAAGTTCAAATTAGATTGATTATTTGAATTACAATTCCTACAACTTTCAAGAATGTAAGAAGTCTCTTTCCTTGACAATAATCAAATCTTATAATGCTTGAATCACTATGCAACCTGAAAACAAGAATAGAAAAGCTTTCCAAAATAACTGAGTAAAGGTTTTTTTATTAATTTTTATGGATTTTTGGGATACAAGATCTTCCTTTCGCGAGCTTACAATTATTTTTAAAGGTGTCTAAATCAGTTGAAATAACTGCCTCCTTCATCTTCATCAACCCATCCTTTCCCTTCCACAAAAAAGACTCTTCACCTTCCTGCTTTTGTGCAATTTTACATTTTACAATAATTGACAACTTTTGTTATAAAAGAAACTTTTCAATAATATCACCTAGTGACCTATTTCATGGTGCAAATACATTGAAATTCATCATTTAATGACCTTCACTCATCATATTTACTTGAACATTACAAATTGAACAAATTAGCCTTTTGAAGGAATTTCATGACCTAGGTGCTCCTGCACCAGTTTGTCATGTTACAACCTTACGTTGTCAATGGAAATTTTAAATCACACAATTCGATACACTTTCCTATTACATTTTTAAACCACATCTCTTTGAGGCATTTTGTTAAATTTAACAATTGACTTTCTTTGTGTATGCTTCCAAATCTTTCATTGAGTTATTTTCTCAAACAGTTATACAAACTAGCTTTCATTGACTTTCTTTGTGTATGCTTCCAAAGCTTTCAATTAGTTAATTTGACAACTTAGCACTTTTTGCACAAGTAAAATTATTCGTCATGCTGAAGAAATGAACTGTTAAAAGGAAAAAACTAACAGATGATCAGCTCCAAGCCATCAGAGATAAAGAGAAAAAATGGATGAGGGAATATCGTGAAAATCAAAAATTGGGAACGATTGATGAAAACAAGCCAGTTGAAGAGGAACCTCAATCATCAAAAAGAGAAAAGAAATTGGCAACACAAAGGGCACAAATGCAAAAGAGTCGTGCTAGGGGAGATGCAGATACCGTAGTTGGAGACACACCCTCTACCACAAGTGAATACGAAGGGACACCATTAAGCACAAGCGAATATGGAGGGACACCATCTACCACAAGTGAGTATGGTTGGACACCATCCACCACATCTGAAGTTGAGAGTACATCATCACTCGGAGTTGAGGAACAAGGTATACCATCATCCCCATGTGAACCTCAAGGTATGTCTTCTATTCCACCCTCGATCGAAGGTACGCAATCTACCCACCTCAATTCAATATTGATGAAATTGCTAATGTTGAGATGTATGTACCTAAGAGAACACCACCTAGAATTTTGCGTAGAAAGCCAAAGTTTTTGATTAATATTGATGAGGGATATTTTGCAGCACATGGAAGGTAAGATTCCATAACGCACTTGTAGAAGATATGTTGATAAGATTTGGCAAATGTTCTTTGAAAGGCTAAATGAGACTGCAAGATGTCAACTATTTGTTCAAATGATGCGGGGTTTAAAGTACAGAAACATCATGAAGACTCTTGGGTTGAGAACATAGAATGCATCAAGTGAAAACACTATTGTGAAGAATCTAATGGATGCTTATGAAAGTGTGGGTAAGACCTCACGCTCAAAGGATAGTAATGTCACCTGAGTGTCATTACATCGACTTTGGTAAGCTATCAAACAAAGAGATCTCACCTCATTAAAAATACAAGTGAACAAATGGGAATTAGTAGAAAAACTTTATCAAAAGCTGTTCAAAGGCGAAAAGAATTGAGGGCACCGATTCAAATGAATTATGGGCATTCTCGGGAGACTGCCACACAAAGATAAAAAAGTTGTTGAAGCATTGAGAACACTAATTGAAGATTATTGGAAGAATAATACAAGGCCATCTCGAATCAAAGGGATGTCGTAAGAAGGAGAATCGGTAGAGGAAACCGTGGCACATCCAAAGCATTTTTGGATACGACTCAAACCCAATTTTTCATAAATTTCAAAATTCTTATCCTCAAAATTTCTCAAAGATTTTGAAATGATTAAACCTTTTATGTCAAGATAAATCACACACGCACTACTTGTTGTTGTAAACTACATATTGAATTCTCTAACCATTATGATGTTTATCATTCTATATGTTTAGATTTGCATACTAATGATGTTTTGTAGGATTGTGGCATAGAAGCCCCACCAAAATCTTCAAGAGAGTTCTTATCAAAAAAATTAAGTGAAATAGAGGATGGCCAAATATTCTATAGGACAGCATGCTTGGATGGTTCATGCAAGCGTTGAGGTGGCTTGCAATGAATGCTAGTATGTCAACATATGGAAAGCACATATGAGGTGGGACAAAAACTAGTAGAGTTCGAGAAGTATAAAATAGTGGCATATGCTACAAAATATGGGTCTGAAGGAAAAAGGTGTGAGTTGGTTATTCAGAAGATTCCAGTGTATCGGTTCATGTCCATGTTTCGTGAGAATCTAGTGTATGAGTATGCAAGGCATACCCATAGAGCCCGATGGCTGGACACACAATTCAAGCTATGCAAGGACACCTTTCCACTTGGCAGCATAGTATCAGTGGTTGAATTTGTAGAGAACTGCACTCTATAGCCATAGCATGAGGTGCAGTCATAGTATTACAATTCCACACAGGTTTTGATATTTGTGCACATAACATTCATACATGCAACTGAAAGTACAGAGGATGAAAGGAAGGTATAGAGGGAGTATCACTTTTATATTAGTGATGATCACACGCATTCTCCAGAGTTTGTGCAAGGTTGCTTCCAGATGTTCTACAATCATTTGGCTAAGAGGGGCATATCATACGATTGACATTTAATATGGTCAGATAACTGTGCAGCACAGTTCAAGAATGCGCGCATGTTCTACTAGTTGTGCAAGATGCATCTCACTACACGTGTTCAACATATGTGGAACTTTTGTGATGCCATACATGGAAAGGGGGAGCATGCGTGAAAAGAGCATTAGCATGAGAAGAGTTAAAGTATAAAGACAGTGCACAGTTGATAGATGCAAGATCAATCGTCGAGTGGTGTAATGGTTTGATGGGTCCAGGTAATGAAGGTACGTATTCGTAGATTTTTTTGGTTGATGGATGATACTAACATTGCACCATATGAGGATTGTTGTACACTAACAGGATCGAGTGAGTTGCACTCTTTCCTTAGCTCAAATGCAGGTTCATGGAGTATCGATACACGTAAGATGGAATGCTTTTATTCTTCATGTACAATGCAAGCCTGGAATGATTGTGGGTCAGGGGAATGGGTTGAAAAATGGTTGAAAAGTTATCTTAGCCCACTTCACACGTATCACCCTTCGATGGCATTGGAACTAACATAGATGGAATCATCGGTCGACTTTGACCATGTATCAGATCTAGTTCAACCATGTAATATATCTACTTGCTTAGTATTTGAAATTCCATATTGTTATCTTACTTTGTACTGTATTCATAATGTTGACTAATTTCAAGAGATATGCCACACATATAAATGCAGGGCATGTTTATGCAATTATTAGAGATGAAGACAACAAAGAGGGTACAGACTATTACTTGTGTCATTGTGTTGAGGCAAAAAAGAAATTAGAATCCCCAATTATAAATGGAGAAAACATTGAATACCCTACAGGATCAGTTGTTGTTACTGGAACGTGGCTGAGAAGGTACCCACATAAGAGTGTTAAACATTGGTTGTTTGAGGAATTTGACACGCATCGTAAGATTCTTCATTACTCAAACCTTGTCATGGCATCCAATGCTCGTTTGAGAAAATATCGGGGTAGACCTTTGAACAAGACCTTGTGGAAGGTCCGTGAGTTTGACCATGAGGAAATAATTGACACAATAAAGAGTAGAGCAGACCCAGATGGTTCATTGGATTAATTTGTAAGTATATGCACAATGGTGTTTTAAGTCAATCTAGGTTGGTAGGATATGAGGTTGCAATGTCATGTTAGCATGTTGTCAATTTGGTGTAATGAAGCCTTGAATGGCCTAAATGTGAAAATGTATGTAAATTCATAATGTAAGGGTCAAGATGATGTAATGAGGCCATCATAAGGTCACTAGTTTAGGTATGGAGTCATTTACATCAATATGTCAAAAGCTGCACATAACAATGTAATGTTGTCAAACCAAAAGTTTTCATTTTGCAAATACTTAGAAGTTGAAGGGTCACACTTGTAAAAGAAGTTGAAAAGTGGTTGTAGTCGGTTGAGGAGGTTGATATTCCTTCAAAAAGGCCTTGTGAACGTTGTATGTTGTTGGCAATCATACTTTTGAAAGCAGGAGCACCAACTCCATCTTTTCAACACTTGAACCCTTGTGGTTTCTATTATTTGGTCATTTGATCATTTAGGGTGTTCTTAGATGGTTTGAGGTCATTCTATTTCATTTAATAAGGATTCAATACCATTTTTTTATGTATTGGGTCAATTGAGTCATGATGTAAAGAAGTTGATCAATAAGGGGATTCATGTGGTGAACCTTGTAATTTAAGTGTTTTAGGGTTATTTGTGTTAAATAAGGGCTTTACAGACCATTTATCATGTAATAGGCATTTTTACACTAGGAATGGTCCTCTTTCGCACCCAAACACGCGAAATCACTCCGAGCTACGTTCAACTGGATTGATCCCTTAAGGGTCCAAAGGAAAAAATGCCTGCAAACTTCAGCATGAGGTTACTCAGACACCGTAATGCTTAGAAAATTCCCGTCTCATCCTATGGGATCACGTTGGGCCCCTCTACAATAACCTCTCTCAGTTTTTGTTATCTCAGAGTGGTTTTCCCGTAGTCTCTAATTTTTAGTTGATGGAAAAAGTGTCAAATGGAAGCAGTGGAAAGTTGCAAAGTGGTGCAATTTTCGTTCTGCAACTCGTGTGACCAAACAGACTGTTCCAACGTATCTAAATAGGCATGTTTACACTAGGAATGGTCCTCTTTTGCACCCAAACATGCGGAATCGCTCTGAGCTACGTTCAACTAGATCGATCCCTTAAGGGTCCAAAGGGAAAAATGCCTGCAAACTTTAGCATGAGGTTACTCAGACACCGTGATGCTTAGAAACTTCCCGTCTGATCTTATGGGATCATGTTGGGTCCCTCTACAATAACCTCTCTCGGTTTTCATTATCTCGGAGTGGTTTTCCCGTAGTCTCCAGTTTTTAGTTGATGGAAAAAGTGTCAAATAGAAGCAGTGGAAAGTTGCAAAGTGGTGCAATTTGTTGGATCCCAGTTGTGTTTATGGTTTGTCCTTGATGAAAAAATCTCTTTCAGTTAGTTCTCTTTGATGATCAGTCTCAGTTTGGATCCTTATGATTTTTTATGGCACTTCTTTGATGTCTCTTGGCTATTATAGAAAGTTATTTGTTATGTTTTAGTTTCATGGTGATAAGAATTCTAGTTCATGTTATGAATGCTATTTCTTTAACTGATAAGAGTTTGAAAGATGGTCTCTTTTACATATCACAGGCTTACTCATTTCAGCGTGAGAATGACAGGGTCTTCTTGATCCTTTTTGAAATGTATGTGTTGCCTATCGACAAGACATTTCTGATGTCATGTCAATTGGAATTTTGTCTTTCATACCACCTTAGGCGTGATATTATCTGTTGTTTCGATGATAGTGAGTGGTCTCTTTCGACAGGAGTAATACCGTCAATATGTGGTCACAGTGAATTTGGTATGTCACACCGACCGCCGTTGAAAATTTGCATATCGGTAAGAGGTTGGTATTATCTCAGTGACTCAGAGTGGATAAAGTTTTTCGGCCAAACATAAAGTAATCTCCAAGAGGTCTCCTCGACATTGATATGTCTCAGCGATGTATAAATCAAAAGGAACATTTTGGTATGACTCATGAGCATCGAAGAAAGGTCTTGGCGAGTTCGATTTGTTACACCGACTGACAACATAAAGGTAGCCATTTCGGTAAGAGCTAGGGTTTTCGGCATGAGGTCTCGACGAGTGACCTCCAGTCTCGCCGATGGAATACATAAAAAGACTTTGTCGGCATAAGTTTTGACCTATCTCAGTGACTCACAAGATGGTGGGTGATCTTTGGTGAAATAAAATCTTATCTGTATGAAGTCTCCCCAAGAGCGATATGTTACGGCGATAATGTGTATCAAGTGACTTTCGGAAAAACTTTATGAATTCTACAAGAGGTCTCTCCGATATCGTTTGGTCATAGCGATAGTGAATGAAACTAAAGGGCATCTCGGTGAGAAGTTTCCTTATGTCTCAGCGAATGAATAATACTCTAAGGAAGCCCATCGATGAAACATGATGCATTCGTTATGTCTTCTCCCCAACTCTGATGTGTCACAATGAAAGTGATAACTAAGGGGATTGTCTGGCATTAAAGTTGCCTTCGGCATACCGTTACATTGATTGAAAAGAATGTTAGGGTAAAATTTTTGAGTTTATTCTTTTAGCTGGGTATTGAACCCTAGCCTGGCCGCCATCATGAGAAAGCTTCATAAATTGTTCTTTACTATTGTTGATGGCTGTAACGGCATTGTCAGGATGAAATTCGTTTTTGGTTTAGAAATGAATGGTATGGCTACTATGTTTGATGCGCCTCTCTGGCTGGAAGCTCGATAGTGGTTGATGGAGCCATGGGAGTTATAGATTTGTCTGGTATTTTTATTTATGTGTTTCATGCTACACATACTGGTCTATAATCACCATTTTCTTTAACTGCTCTCTGCATCTCTGTTACTAATATGACAAATGATGCCCTGACTGAGTATTGTCTTTCATACATTAGAAGTTATGATTTTCTGTGGTGGGCAGTTGTGCTTTTTATGCAGTGAAATGATCTCATAAGTTTCAGACTTGTTGAGGACAGCTCTTAGCTGGGTGAAACGGCTCTTGTTTTGGTTGGTTGTTCAGCCGTTACTTCTGAAGATTGTTACTTTTCTGGCATTTATAAATAGAAGCAGAAAACTATGTTTTTTGTTCGGTGGTTGTAATTCTGAGATTATCATTCCTTGGCTATATGAAAATGTATGGATAAACTCTGCAATAAAATCTGAATAACAAGATGCAGAGATATTGTAAATTTCTTCTCTATGTAATATTTTAGGGATTCAATTATTGAATCTTTAAGGTATTCTGTAGACGAGAAAACAGAGAAATATGTGCTTAACTAAAAATAGAGAAATCCTTTGAGTTATTATTATTGTTCAAAACATAATTTGAGGGGTTGGTACTCCTTGAGATAGATATCTCTAAATGAGGGGTTGGTGCTCCTTGAGTGGGTGCTCAAAAATCAGCCTATAAGGCATTGTGAACAGTTGTTTAAAAGATTAAGCATGGAAGGCATTTCGGGAGTGGTTTTTATAGCCCAGGAGGGTTTTCCACTCAGAAAAATTTTGTGTCTCTTTGTTTCTGCTCACTGCTTTACAAGTTGTTGTTTCAGTTCACTGTTGGTATTATTATTTTTCTCAATTCTGTTTATGACTGATTACATTCAACTCATGAATGCATTAATTAGAGTAATATTGAGATCAAATCTAAGCTATGTTTATGAATTTTTGAAAATTGATCAAATCTGTTAAGACACTGATTCACCCCCCCTCTCAGTGTCATTTTAACCCCAACAATTGGTATCAGAGCGTAGGGTCCTCTAATAGGTTTTAATCACCTTGGATTGATCTTAGTCTTGGAGTTTGTTTTAATTGTACATTCTCAAGACGGTGCCTCTGTAACTAGAGCTTCGTTATTTGATTGAATAAATTATGTGTTCTAGAGAATCAGAATGGAAGCTTTTCTTATTTCTTTTGATGTTGATGTTTGGAGCATTGTTATAAATGCTTACAATGTACCAGCCTCTATTCCCACTGATCCTGCTGAAAAGAAGAGGTATGAAACAAATGCCAGAGCTAAGCATGCCCTCTTGTGTGGGTTATCTAAAGATGTGTTCATTAAAGTCATGCATTACAAATCTGCTCATGAAATCTGGGAAAAACTTTAAACTATATACCAAGGGAATGAGAAAGTCAAATTGTCAAAAATCATTACACTCAAACATTAGTTTGAGGAGATGAAAATGAAGGATGATGAAAAAGTGGCTGAATACTTCCTAAGAGTTGATGAAGTTGTCAATGCTATGAAAGGATTAGGAGAAGTAAAAGAGTTTGATGTGGTTACAAAGGTCATTAGAACCTTACCATCCAAATTTGAACCTAAGGTTTCAGACCTAGAAGAAAAGAAACACTTTGATCAGCTTACCTTAGACAGCCTGCAAGGAATACTTACTGCCTATGAAATGAGAACTAGCAAAAACAATTCAACAGGAAAAGAAATTTCCTTTAACATTGAAAAGAAAGAAAAAGTCGAAGTCAGTGAATTAGAGTTGTCTGATTCTAAAGAATCCCATTTTGTTAGAAGATTTAAAAAGGGATCAGGAAAATATAAGGGAAAACTTCCCTTTAAATGTTTGAATTGTGGCAAAATAGGTCACTTTGCTGCAAAGTGTCCCTATGATGATCAAATCTGTGACAACGAGAAAACTGAAAAACAACCTAAGAAGAAGGCCTTTAAACCTAAACAAAACTTAATTTCAAAAAGAAGAAAAGTCTGTTTAGTAAGGATGAATCTGATATTGAGTCTGAAGATTCATCAGCTGAAGAAGATAAAACTTTGTTCATGGCTGAATTTACTCAGCAAAATGATTCAAACACCTTTGACACTCAAGAAGGTGAAGTAGATCTTGAAAGTGAGCTGAAATGTGCTTTACAAGAGGTCAGGAAAACTCAAAAAACAAGTTCTTGCTCAAGAACATAAACCAGATCAAGAAATGGTCTCTCTGAAAAGTCAGCTTGAAGAAGCTAAAAGAGTTGAAGACTGTCTTTGAGAGACTATAAGCTGCAAAGATCAAGAAATTCAAAAACTGGAACAAGAAGTAGTCTGTCTTAGGAAGGAAATTGAAAAATACGAAAGCACTTTAAAACTGAATGAGATGCTCAACAAATAGAAGCTGTATAAAGATAAAACTGGTATTGGTTTTGAAAAGGGTGAATGTTCAATTGATAATACAAAACAAAACCCCTCTTTTGAAGTCAAAGGTCCAGGTTCAAATCACTCAGAATTTAGTAATGATCATGTTCAATCTTTAAGAGGTAATAGATCTTCATACAGAGTTAATCCTTTCTTCTATGGTTATTGTTTTTTCTGCAACAAATTTGGCCATAAGGTGAGTACTTGTAGGCTTATGAATCCTAGAATACCCAGGTTTGGTCTTAGGCAACACTATGGTTTTGTTAGATAGATTAGATGTTTTAAATGCAATACTTTGGGACATTCTGTCAAACAATGCAAAACTGATCTGCAATTGAAACAACAAAAAATTTAAAAGGTTTGTAAACCTAAGACTGTTAACAACATTGAACAAACTATGTTGGTTCAAACTGCTTTTCATTCCAAGAAAAAGGACTTATGGGTCCTAGACAGTGGATGTTCTAACCATATGACTGGCGACAAGGATAAGTTTATAAATATTGAAGATTATGTAGGTGGTTATGTTAAGTTTGGTGATAACTATGGTATTCAAATTAAAGGTAGAGGTTCACTTCTTCTGAATGAAGACACTCCTATCTATAATGTGTACTATGTGGAAGGTCTCAAGCACAATCTTCTAAGTGTTAGTCAAATCTGTGATAGTGGTTATCATGTTCTTTTCACTTTGCAGGGATGTGAGATTAAGAACAAGCTTGGAAAGGCTGTTGCAGCTAGAAGGAGGACAAAAGGAAATGTGTACAATCTTCTTGACTCATCATGCAATGACAATAATCAAGGTATGTGTCTAATGGGCCAAATTGAAGAGAATTGGTTATGGCATAAAAGATTAGGACACACAAACTTTGAAAATCTGGTTAGAATCAGTAAAAATCAGAATGTTAGAGGTCTACTAGTTCTTAGTAAGCCAGAAAACTCTGTGTGCAAAGAATGTTTAAGTAGTAAACAGACTAAAATTAGCTTCAAAACAAAAGAACATTCTTCTTCAAAACCTTTACAGCTTGTGCATACTGATTTATGTGGACCAACCAGAACAAGGTCTATTAATGGTGAAAGGTACTTTATGTTGTTTGTGGATGATTATACTAGAATGATATGGGTCACATTTCTTAAACACAAATCAAAAGCCTTTGGAAGGTTCAAAATTTTTCATAAAATGGTTGAAAAAGAATCTGATCTGAAACTTAAATGTCTGCGATCTGACAAAGGAGGTGAGTTCACTTCTCAAGAGTTTATTGATTATTGTGAACAGCACGACATTAAAAGACAGTATGCTGCAACAAAAACACCTCAACAAAATGGAATAGTTGAACGTAAGAATAGAACTGTAAAAGAAATGGCTAGAACCATGCTAGATGAAGCTAAGTTGTCTCACATGTATTGGAAAGAAGCTGTTCATATAGCTGTATACATTTTGAATAGAGTGCAGCTTAGGGTGAAATCTAAATAGACTCCTTATGAACTTTGGTATAGAAAAACTGCCTCTGTCAAATACTTTAAATTTTTTGGAAGTGTTTTATCAAGAAAGATGATGATAACCTTGGGAGCTTTCAATCAAAGAGTGATGAGGGTATCTTTTTGGGATACTCAACTCACAGTAAATGCCTTAACAAAAGGCTTAACAAGATTGTTGAAGTTGTTAATGTAAAATTTGATGAAAGACCACATTTGATTGCTGAATCTTTGCAGGATAATGAGGAAGAAGAACTTGAATTTGAAATAATTTCTGAAGGAGCTAAAACAACAAAGTTTGTTGCTGAATCAGCAAGCCCTAAAAATGAAAAAGCAAGTCCTGAAAAGGTTGCATCAAAAGCTCCTTTGAAAACTCTAGCTATATATCACCCCAAAGATTAGATTATTGGGGATAAATTTGCAGGAGTTCAAACTAGAAGAAAGGCTACAGAATCTGATGAAAAGGAACAAAATGCTTTCTATCTAGTTACTCAGTTTGAGCCTAAATTTTTTAATGAAGCTCTCACAGACTCATGTTGGATTAATTCTATGTAGGAAGAAATTGATCAGATTGAGAAAAATCATACTTGGGAGTTAGTCCCAAGACCAAATGACAAGAATGTCATTGGAGGAAAATGGATATATAGAAACAAGGTTGATGAAAATGGTAATGTTATTCGCAACAAAGCAAAATTTGTCTGCAAAGGCTATGCTCAACAAGAAGGTATTGATTTTGGTGAAACCTTTGCACCTGTTGCTAGATTAGAATCTATCAGAATATTCTTGGCTTATTATGTTTACAAAAACTATACTGTTTATCAAATGGATTTCAAAACTGCTTTTTTAAATGGCTATTTAGATGAAGAGGTCTATGTTGAACAGCCTGAAGGTTTTATTTGCAAAGATAAGCCTAATCATGTTTACAGATTGAAAAAGGCCCTCTATGGCTTAAAACAAGCACCTAGAGCTTGGTACTCTAGGCTAGACAGTCATTTAATATCTAATGGATTTGTTAGAGGAGGTGTAGATAGTAATCTTTATGTTAAAACTAAAGGTTCTGATATTTTGGTTGTTGAAATCTACGTTGATGACACTATCTTTGGATGTAACAATGTTACTTTGAGTAAAAAATTCTCTCAGCTAATGGAATCTGAATTTGAAATGTCATTATTAGGAGCATTAAAATTCTTCTTGGGTCTTCAAATCTCTCAACGTGAAAATGGAATATTTCTTTCTCAAACTAAGTATACTAGAGAGATGCTTAAGAAATTTCAGATGGATGAACGCCATCTAGTTAGCACTCCAATGATTACTGGATGCAAACTTACAAAGGTTGATGATTCTCTTGATAGAAATCAAACTGATTATAGATCAATGATTGGAAATATGTTATATTTAATTGCTTCTAGACCTGACATCATGTAGGCAGTTTGCATTGTTGCACGGTTTCAGGCATCACCTAAAGAATCCCATGTCACTGCTATTAAAAGGATTTTTAAATATATTCAGGGCACTCTTGATTATGGTCTTCGGTATCCTAGAAGCAATGATTTCTCTTTGATTTCTTATACTGATGCTGATTGGGCCGGTTGTTTAAATGATAGGAAAAGCAACAGTGGTGCTACATTCTTTCTTGGTGATCGTTTAGTGGCATGGCACAACAAGAAACAAGTATTTGTTTCTCTTTCTACTGCTGAAGCAGAATACATTGCTGCCACTTCATGTTGTACTCAAGTTCTCTGGATGAGTCAAACACTTTCCGATATGGGTATTGAAGTTCCTAAACCAGTTTCCATTCTTTGTGATAACACTAGTGCGATAAATATTTCAAAAAATCTTGTTATGCACTCTCGCACTAAACATATTGCTATCAAGTTTCACTTTCTTCGAGAAAAGGTTTTGGCTAATGAAGTATGTTTACATTTTGTTGGATCACAAGATCAGGTGGCTAATATTTTTACTAAGCCCTTAGCTAAAGAGTTATTTGAAAGGTTGAAACTTCGATTGGGAGTTATCTCTCAATCTTTACTTCTCTGATTTTACAAGCATTGGCTTAGGGGGAGCATGTTGTATGTTTTGATTCACTTACAGCTCTCCTACAATCTTGGTTGCTACACTGTTACTCTTTTTGCAGCCGTTTCTCATGATATTTTGGTTGGCTTCTCAGTTGTGTTTCATGGCAATGCACATTCTTCTCTTCTATTCTTTGTCTTTGAGGCAAAAAGGGGGAGAGTCATTTGTGTTTTGCCATAAAGGAAAAAGGGGGAGTTTTTTAGATCCCAGTTGTGTTTATGGTTTGTCCTTGATGACAAAATCTCTTTTAGTTAGTTCTCTTTGACGATCAGTCTCAGTTTGGATCCTTATGATTTTTTATGGCACTTCTTTGATGTCTCTTGGCTATTACAGAAAGTTATTTGTTATGTTTCAGTTTCATGGTGATAAGAATTCTGGTTCATGTTATGAATGTTATTTCTTTAACTGACAAGAGTTTGAAAGATGGTCTCTTTTACATATCACAGGCTTACTCATTTCAGCGTGAGAATGGCAAGGTCTTCCCGATCCTTTTTGAAATGTCTGTGTTGCCTATCGGCAAGACATTTTTGATGTCATGTCGATTGGAATTTTTTCTTTCATACTGCCTTAGGCATGACATT
The DNA here is from genome assembly GCA_007258455.2 of Sequoia sempervirens. Lineage (NCBI taxonomy): Eukaryota > Viridiplantae > Streptophyta > Pinopsida > Cupressales > Cupressaceae > Sequoia > Sequoia sempervirens. The sequence continues at coordinate 14,268 of VDFB02203515.1, forward strand.
CTCTGTTGTTTCAGCGACAGTGAGTAATCTCTTTCGGCAGGAGTAATACCATCGGTATGTGGTCACAGCGAATTTGGTATGTCACACTGACCGTCGTTGAAAAATTACATATCGGTAAGAGGTTGGTATTATCTCAGCGACTCAGAGTGGATAAAGTTTTTTGACCAAACATAAAGTAATCTCCAAGAGGTCTCCCCGACATTGATATGTCTCGGTGATGCATAAATCAAAAGGAACATTTCAGTATGACTCATGAGCATCAAAGAAAGGTCTTGGTGAGTTTGATTTGTTACACCAACTGACAACATAAAGGTATCCATTTCGGTAAGAGCTAGGGTTTTCAGCGTGAGGTCTCGGTGAGTGACCTTCGGTCTCGCCGATGGAATACATAAAAAGACTTTGTTGGCATAAGTTCTGACCTGTCTCAGTGACTCACAAGATGGTGGGTGATATTTAGTGAAACAAAATATTATCTGTATGAAGTCTCCCCAAGAGTGATATGTTATGGCAACAATGTGTATCAAGTGACTTTCAGAAAAACTTTATGAAGTCTACAAGAGGTCTCTTCGATATCGTTTGGTCACAGCGATAGTGAATGAAACTAAAGGGCATCTCGGTAAGAAGTTTCCTTATGTCTCAGCGAACGAATAATACTCTAAGGAAGCCCATCAATGAAACATGATGCATTTGTTATGTCTTCTCCCCGACTCTGATGTGTCACAACGAAAGTGATAACTAAGGGTATTGTCTGGAGTTAAAGTTGCCTTCGGCATACCATTACATTGATTGAAAAGAATGTTAGGGTAAATTTGAGTTTATTCTTTTAGCTGGGTATCGAACCCTAGCCTGGCCGCCATCATGAGAAAGCTTCATAAGCTGTTCTTCACTATTGTTGCTAGTTGTAATGACATTGTCAGGATGAAATTTGTTTTTGGTTCATAAATGAATGGTATGGCTGTTATGTTTGATGTGCCTCTCTAGCTAGAAGCTCGACAATGGTTGATGGAGCCATGGGAGTTACATATTTGTTTGGTATTTTTATTTATGTGTTTCATGCTACACATACTGGTCTATAATCACCATTTTCTTTAACTTCTCTCTGCATCTCTGTTACTAATATGACAAATGATGCCCTGACTGAGTATTGTCTTTCATACATTAGAAGTTATGATTTTTTGTGGTGGGCAGTTGTGCTTTTTATGTAGTGAAATGATCTCATAAGTTTCAGACTTGTTGAGGACAACTCTTAGCTAGGTGAAATGGCTCTTGTTTTGGTTGGTTGTTCAGCCATTACTTCTGAAGACTGTTACTTTTCTGGCATTTATAAATAGAGGCAGAAAACTATGTTTTTTGTTCGGTGGTTGTAATTCTGAGATTATCATTCCTTGGATATATGAAAATGTATGGATAAACTTTGCAATAAAATCTGAATAACAAGATGCAGAGATATTGTAAATTTCTTCTCTATGTAATATTTTAGGGATTCAATTATTGAATCTTTAAGGTATTCTGTAGATGAGAAAACAGAGAAATATGTGCTTAACTAAAAATAGAGAAATCCTCTGAGTTATTATTATTGTTCAAAACATAATTTGAGGGGTTGGTACTCCTTGAGATAGATATCCCTAAATGAAGGGTTGGTGCTCCTTGAGTGGGTGCTCAAAAATTATCCTATAAGGCATTGTGAACAGTTGTTTAAAAGATTAAGTCTAGAAGGCATTTCGGGAGTGGTTTTTATACCCTAGGAGGGTTTTCCATTGGGCAAAATTTTGTGTCTCTTTGTTTCTGCTCACTACTTTACAAGTTGTTGTTGTTTCAATTCACTATTGGTATTATTATTTTTCTCAATTTTGTTTATGACTGATTACATTCAACTCATGAATGCATTAATCAGAGTAATATTGAGATCAAATTTGAGCTATGTTTATGAATTTTTTAAAATTGATCAAATCTATTAAGACACTGATTCACCCCGCCTCTCAGTGTCATTTTAACTCCAACACAATTTTCGTTTTGCAACTCCTGTGACCAAACAGACTGTTCCAACGCATTTGAATAGACATTTTTATGCTAGGAATGGTCCTCTTTTGCACCCAAACACGCGGAATCGCTCCGAGCTATGTTCAACCGGATCGATCCCTTAAGGGTCCAAAGGGAAAAATGCCTACAAACTTCAGCATGAGGTTACTTGGACACCGTGACACTTAGAAATTTCTTGTTTAATCCTATGGGATCATGTTGGGCCCCTCTATAATAACCTCTCTTAGTTTTTGTTATCTCAGAGTGGTTTTCCCGTAGTCTCTAGTTTTCAGTTGATGGAAAAAGTGTCAAATGGAAGGAGTGGAAAGTTGCAAAGTGGTGCAACTTTCATTCTGCAACTTGTGTGACCAAACAGACTCTTCAAATGCCTCTAAATAGGCATGTTCACGCTAGGCATGGTCCTCTTTGCACCCAAACACACACGTGGAATCGCTCGAAATAGCGCCCTCAATCAACGACTTCAAGGGTCCAAAGGGAAAATGCCTGCAAAATTCAACATGAGGTTACTTGACACCATGATGCTTAGAACTTACC
>VDFB02203515.1:30510-178954 GCA_007258455.2 Sequoia sempervirens
TCATATCAAATAATTTGGATTTGGTTCAATACAAACTCACTATATAGTTTCCTAATTATTGCATGGTGGGTAATCAAAGACCATATACCATCTTTCATAAAAACGGTTCTTAATCTCTTGGTGGTGGCACCAATGAATAGGAAACCTCTTTGCATTGAGGGTAAGATTTTGATTTGTTTTAGGGTCAGTGAATAGAGAGCACAAATCACCTTTAGTAATTTTTAAATCTTTTACTTGTTTATATGATAATTTGTCTGCATAATATGCCCTAGCTGTCTGCCTCCTATCTTGCCATCCAGATATTTGTTGGGTGATTGCATCTACATTTTTTAACATGTCTTTCAATGAATTTGCTAGAAGCATTCTTTCTGTGGTTGAAGCATTTGGATCACTCAACCTACTGATAAGATCCTCAAGTTGTTTTCTATTGTTCTCAATTTCACTCCTCAAATTTTCTTGAGTGCCAGGAGGGAATTGAGAGAATGGTGGGGGAGGTTGATTTTGTTGTTGAGGATTTACCTCCTCTTCTTGTTGAGGATTTGCAAGATTTCCTACAGATTTTAAAAAAATACAATCAAATCTAACCTAAAACAAACAAAATCAATTTCAAACTAACAAATTCAAAACAAATAGTAAACAATACTTACCTCCTGCATCTCTTCATCGTCGTGGTGCCATATTTGTAGACAAAATCCAACTGTTCTTGATGAAATTTGTAGAAGTCCTTCCTCCTAGAACGTGAGTGCGAAAATGAGGGTTTTTGGCCATGGGCAGAGCTGAGAAACAGTGAAAAGCAAATGATACACATTTCACTTTTTCTTTTCTTTTAAAAGCACATAACACGAGCACGTTATAACGTGAGCGTGTTATGTGTTTCCAAATTTTTTTCCCATTTGGCCACAAAAGTGCGACCAACTTCATGCACCCGCCCCCAAATCTAATTCAAAATTGAATCAAAGCAAATAAAAATAAAAAATCTTACCTTTTCAAATCAGATATTGGAAAAATTGTATATTTGTTACGCAAAGAACCTCCTCATTGTGTGCCGTGGGTTGTTGACTATCAAATGACTTTAAAACAGTGACATATTTTGTATATATATGCTTTTTACAAATCGGATATCCGATATGGAAAACTAGGATTGGTGTTTGCTTTGGTGGTGTGTATTGACACCCGAGCCTAAAAAAAGTCAACACGGTATTTTTTGCATTTTTGGGTTGATGAAAGACGTGTTTTTTTCCTCATTGCCACTTTTGGCCCACCATGATCCTGCACATACCCATCTTCTAACACCACAGTATCTTCTTCACAACTAGGAGATAGAGTAGGAGAAGAACAAATGTGATTGTCATGATTGTCCATGATTTCATCCTCTTTCTCTAAAGAATTTTCACAAGCGAGGGATGAATGGAGACTAGGTAAAGTGATGTTAAGAAATATACATCAATAATCTCATCCTCTTATGCCATAATATCTTCCAAAATAGGAGAGTTTATAGAAGAGGAGCTTTCAACATTGTTATGATTCTCAATGGGTGTATCTTCTAACACCAAAATACCTTCATCACAAGTAGGAGAGGTATTGGGAGAAGAGAAACTATGATTATCATGGTTGTCTATGCTTGCATCTTCTTCTATCACATCATTCCCATAAATAGGAGAGATATGAGGGGGTGTGGAATTAAGGAATGTGCCAACATTTTCACTCTCTACACTAGGAGACTCTCATAACTAGGAAATATATTGGAGGAATGACTAACATGCTTGTTGGTGAGCTTTTTCTTGGCATACTTGAAAAGGGAAGATACTAACATTGTGAATTTTGAGTGTGTGCCTAAGAAGTAATCTATCCAACTTATGTAATGCTTCAAAATGTAAACAATTGTTTAACAAACCTGATGATTTTTACTACTGAAATAAGTTTTGGACTGATTTAAAAATGCCTACACTAAATGGATGATTATACCTAGATGCATAAAACAAAAATTCCTAAAAATTTCTAAACTGAATCAAGGGGTTACTAGGTGATCTAGGAAGTGCAGAAAACCACAAAAAAGCTCAAAAAGTTAGTTTTTGTAGGCCCTAAAGGACTCCTTTTCCTAGGGGTGCATAGGTCCTAGTACAAGGTTTTTTAAAATTAAAAAATACAATTTCTAAGTGATTATATGTGTCCTTTGTTTCAGGACTCCAATTGTTACTTTTGTGACATAATTTTCTAGAATTTGATGTTTAAATGCAAGTACAATGAAGGAAAAATGATGAACTATATGACACTTTTTGAAATGTAATTTTGATTCAATTTTTGAATGTGAATGATTGAACATACACTAATATGCAAGTAGTATGCAAAATTAGTCTAACATTATGCAATTTTTATTAAATTTTTAGATTTAAAATGAATGTAAAATGTAATGCAACTTTATGCCAAATTTGGAAAACCTAAATGTAATGAAATAATTCAAAATCTAAATCTAAGGTTTGAATGCACTCCAAATCAGAAATTAGAATGTTCAAAAACTCAGGTTCGCCAAAATGAAACATAGAAAAATGTGTTACAACTCACTACATATAGGGTTTTATACTAAATTTGGAATGTTTCACCAAACTTACTATAAATAGAAAGGGAAAAATGGGGGTGAATGAACCTACCTATTCTTCTATTTCATTCAAGAAATGAGATCCCTCAAATCAAAATCCACTTTCAACCCTTAGGTGAGTGAATTCTTTGAGGAATCTTGTAATTTCCCTTTTTTGTGTTAGGATGGGGGTCAAGGTCAAACAACACTTTGGGGAGAAAGATTAAAAATAGAAAATCAACTCCAAAATTCAATCTATCAATTGGATTTAGTAGATTGAATATTAAACTGAAGGAACCTACAAAGTTTCTAGTAGATATGGAAGGGATAAATGTTGGGTACCTCTCACAAAACAGTGTTTTTAGAAGTTGTTTAAGGACTCATTCACCCTATGGAGAATGAGTCTTGGTTAGGGCTCTTCAAAATATATTTTTGGGTCCTCTACTCCTATTTTTGCACTTTCAGATTCCTAATTTCACAGTCGGATAGTCGCAAATGAATTTGGGATATGAATTTTCATGAGATGACAACAAATGCAACTTTGCAAATTTGCAACTTTGAGATCTTCAACTTTTCTTCAACCTACAAATCTGTAACACACAAAGAGAGGGAAAAAATGTTTGTTTTTGGTGAATGGGGGTTTTCCTTGGTCAAACCCTGTTTTGGTAATTAAACCTTGAAATGAAATAAAATAACATAAAATCGATGATGAATGAACAACTCAATGTCACAACTCACAAAACCCTTGGATGAACCTTTAAAGGATTGAAACCTTGATGTGGATCTTGCATGAAATGGATTTAAATGGATGTGGATCTTGATGCTTGAATCTTTCTTTGAATATTTGACTTGAATGCTTGAAACCTACATCACAATGTTAGCTCCAAAAACATGCATAATGCAAGAAGACTTTGATATGATAAATGGATCTTGAATTATGCAATAATTCTTCAATAAATTTTCTCTTAAATTCCTTGAATTACTCTTGAACATAAACTTTTCTATAGGAATGCTCACTTCAAATTACTAGGTTGTTTAGATGAAATTTAGTGAAATAACCTTATATTTATAGATATGTATCCTTAATTTCTCGAAATTCAAATATCACAAGCCAACATCTGAATATGGATTTGAATATGTTAAAATACTACCAAAAACATAATTTAAATTTAGGTCCTAGGCCACTCACCTAGGACACACATTGCTCAATGAGAAGTGTTGTGTTAAGGCATTAATGAATGTTGGGTTTCCTCTTTGGAAAATGTGATTAATTAGGCTTGGATTTGAATTAAAGGGGCCAATTGAGGAAAATTAACCTCAATTGATTAAAGGAGTCCTAAATAAGTGTGAAAGTGTAAAGAGGTACACTTTACAACACTAAATTAAGGCATCATTAAGTTCATTTTAATTAATAGGGCCTTAAACTTAATGTGAATATGTAAAATATATATTACGACACTAAATTAAGGCATAATTAAGTACATTTTAATATTAATTTTAAATTAAGTAAAAACGTAAAAGGGGATACATTTTTCTACACTACAGTAGATTTGAATGACTTGGAGCCACTTGGATTGCAAGTAGAAAGCCTTTAATCAATAAAACATGATGGATATGACTCAAAATATTTGATCATATTTTCTACTTGTGTTTGTGAAAAGCTAGATGTTGTAAAGAGAATAAAACACAACAAAAAAATGATCAAACCATGTACATATTTTAAAATACCTATACTTATGTCAAGACTCATTACCTAATGTTGTATCGCTCATGTCATAACTCACCACTTAATGTTGTATCAACACATGTAAATGATTAATAATGATTAGTACACATTTCTTATGGTGTATCAATTTTTAATAAAGTGCTTATGAATTCCTGCCAAATTTATAACATTCTATATAAATTGCAATTGGTGTAACCATTGCACCTCCTTTTGGTGCAAGTGTCATGGTAGTGTACAGGGCCTATCAAAGCTCTAGTTTTTGAGTTACAAAGGCATTATCGTCTAAACTTGAGGTTTTTGATGGGGTTGTTATGGTGGAATCCAAACCATTGACCTATGGGGGGTCATTGTTGCTACACTATTTTGTAGCTCATATTAGCAACTCCCTCGAACATTTCCTTCTAGAGGAGGGACAACAATTTAGATAATGAAGGCTTGACATGGATTTTTCTCTTCTACATGGTTAACTAGCATGGAAGTTGACTTCCCTGTGGCCTTAGTATATTTCAAACCATTGGCACATAGGATAATTTTGATTTCCATTTGGCTCCCTATTGAAATTATCTCAATTAATTTGTATGTTTTCCCATATGAATTTTTGTATTTAGGGTAGTAGATGCTAGAAGACAAGCCCATGTATTTCTATGATCTTTATGTAGATCTTGTTTGTTAATTGTGGCCTAGTAGTTGTAAGACATTATCATCATTTAATACTTGTAGAGATGGCATTTGTGACAAATATATATGCTTATCAAGTTTTGGAGAGAGCTTCAGAGTGTAATCTAATTACATATTCCTTTTCACGTTTTACATTTATGTGTGATAGATAAGCTCTCCAACATGGCCTTCATCAACATCCATGGGACAAATCTTCATTGTAGATGTGGATAAACCATCAAAAGACTTAAATTTTGGTTTGAAAAAGATTGAAATATTTTAATAACCTTATTAGGCGCCAAAAAACATAGTAAACAGTTTCTCTCCTAGGACACAAAATGAAGAACAAGATTCTACATTTCGTTCATATCATTAGATAATAATTTTTTCTCATTACAGAATGTTGTTGAAAGGTGCTTACAATATTTGCATTAAAAAATTAAGAATATTGAGTGTGTAGCTTGTAGGATTGCAACAATTGTGGCCCATTGTCATTTTTACTAACTCTTGTTGCATGGAAAATACACCAGTTTTGGCATGACAAACATATGTAGCATTAGTTGTCCACCTTAACTAATAAAAAGTTCTTATGTATCAAAATGATAGTCAAGAAATAATGTAGGATATGTGCTTTAGATTCCAACTGATCATTATGTCAGTCATACATGTAATTTGCATTAAATAAAAACATTATGAAAAAAAGAGATGAAATAATAGGGGTGAAATGGGATATAAACTGTATAAACTCTAATATTTTTCCACGGATGCATGCAATGATATTATTTCTAGCGTAACATTATGGGATAAATTTTGGGGAAAAGATAAAAAATTATATTTAAAAAAAATGAAGTTTAGAAAAAAATTGAATTTAAAAAAATAGAAAAGAGGACAAAAACTTATTGTTTTTGAAACTTAAAGGAATCTCTATAGAATAGAGACATAGAGAACAAATGAAATTGAGATTTTAATCCATGAATTGTAAAATATAGATTTTTGTTATTTATATTCATATCATTGATTATATTGCATTGAATTGGAAAATACTTTGAATTTGAAAATATGTTTGGTGATTAAATAAACATAATGAAATTAAATTTTGGGTGTACCAATTCACAAATGTAATTAAAAATATTAAGCACCTAGTTAGTGGCGAAGTGCAAAATCGCCCACTGCATTTCACACTATGATTAACTTTAAAATTGTCAATCCATCTACAAGATTGACTACTAAATAGGGAGCACTCACTAAACTAGGGAATTAGCAAGATAGTACTAAATCCCCATTGAAGCAAGGTGGGCCAACCTATGACATTGCTTGGGAAACTAGACCGATGCTCAATTTAACATTTTGAGTTACCAAGAAAAAAAATTATAAATGTCATTTGTTGGGAAACTTTGTACATTTTGACATGTCAAGTATTGAAAATAAATACCCTATGGAAATGCCTTTGCTTGTATTTGTAACTCTAGAGTCATAGATGATAAATATTAATGGTGTAGGTGGTTGCAATAATCACCTTTGAGTCTTTATTTGATTGTTTAATTGTTTACATAATTTGATAATTAAAAAAGCTCAATTTATTATTTGTCATGTTGAGGATGTGATTACCAAATATAGGACATAATCAAAATTTTATTGTTAGGGTTGTGGTGGAAATCCAAGGTGTAACTTCCTTGCATAATTTGCAAAAGAATTTTCAAAAATGTTGGCATTGTAATGCTTAATATGTACTTCTATGAGAATTATATAGTGATAAGCATGATTGGATGATTGCAAATAGTTGTTGAGATCAAATGTTGAAGCTTTTATGACTATTCTCTAAGTTGATGGTTCTAGTATGAGGGTGGGATGTTGATACAACAATTTTTTTCTTTGGATATGGTACAACTGTTATTTTTGATAGTGTGATACTTTATCATTGGTCAATGATATTATGATAGTCATAAAGATAATTATCTAAGTTTTCAGTTTTGGTCTCCACTCTCAAAACCCCTCATTGTAATCAAATTTGTTATGTGACAAAAGATCCCAATAACTAGTGAGGGTTGAGAGTGGAGATCCTAATGGGGTTGGGCGACAACAAGCATATTTCAAATAGCACCTTCATAAATGTGTTTTTCATTATTATTAATGTAATTTATAAAATAAAAATAAACCTAAAAAATAATATTCTATATCCAAAAACATAAAAACTAATGCATCATACTTTAGATATATTTATATATTAAAAAAGAATATAAAAATACTATCTTCTATGCACAAATTAAATTATATTTTCTAATATATTAACTTACAAATTATTTTCTATCGACTTGACAATTGCACCCCTTTTGATGCAAGTACTTTTAGTTATTTTATTGAAATTGTGGTGAATGTTAAAAGAAGGGAATCATTTATAAGATTGTATCTACGATGGGCTAGTCAATTATTCTTGGGTAAAATTACTAGCACACTTTTCCTTTGTAGGTTCCACAATCAGACAAAAGACATACTTATCTTCGTGGCAAAACCTTCCAACTTCTTTATTTAATTCATTACATATACGTTTGCCTTGAAGCTAAAGATTATAAGATTTGGAAAAGAAAAAAAAATTTGAGTCGAGCAATCTCCACATCAATCAAAGTCGATACCTTGCTTCGCTAAATGGATGAAGAACTAACTTTTGCTTTTCCTCCTCTTTGGTTATTTCTTTTCAAGCTGTTGGAATGTATTCACTGCTGTCGCTTTAAACACAGATTGTCAGCATGTCTTTATTCTTAACCTTCACATGACATTTATGAGATTCCATTTTTTACCATGAGTATGAGAGCGTGCCTGCTTCACTTTTTCCTTTGAGCCATCTTGTCTGTTCTTGTTTGAAGGGTGATGGATGCAGGAAGTCATTCACTATGGAGTCTCTTACAAGATTATGCATGGCTCATTTCAGTGAAATGGTTGGTACTCATTAGCATGACGTTGCAGCTTATTTTAGTTGTTCTTGGTGGACACAGATATCATTGTTCAAGAGAAATTTTTCATTTTGTGGTGTGGGTAGCTTACATTTCTGCAGATGTTGTGGCTATATCTGCACTTGGAACCATGATGCATAGTTGCGCTAAGAGTGAGATATATGGAATATGGGCTCCAGTGTTACTACTACATTTGAGGGGGGCCAGATGCCATAACTTCCTATTCCACGGCTGATAATGAGCTCTGGTTGAGACATGGATTCAACATGCTTTATCAAGTTTCAGTAGCACTGTATGTTATATATTCATCAGCATTGAAAGGCCACGCATTGGTTTTTGCTATTCTTCTGATGGTTGTAGGAGCCACTAAGTATGGAGAGAGGATGCTTGCTTTGTGGTTTGCTAGTGATTCTCAAATTGTTAAGTCATGTCTACCAATTTCCAAATATATAAAGGAAAAATATTTTGTACAAGATCGTGGTTATGTCGTTATGGGAGAGAAGCATCTGCAGAGAATAATCAAAAAAAAGTTGAGAGCATCTTCAATGGAAGGAAGCGTTAGAAAAGTAGGGGTAGAAGCACCTTCACTAGAAGGAAGAGATATAGAAGTAGTGCTAGAGGCACCTTCACGGGAAGGAAGAGATAAAGAAGTAGGGCTAGCACCTTCACTAGAAGGAAGAGGGATAGTAACTACTGAGGATTTGAAGAAATTTAATATGGAAGAGAGCGACGACAATCTCTGCCTTTCCCATGCGTTGTTCAAAATGTACATGCGCAGGTTTGTAAGTTTGTACTTTGATGAAGGGGATTCGAAAGAGACAAGAGCTTTCTGGGCTAAATTTAGTGGAAAGGAAGCATTCAAAATTGTAGAGACTGAATTGAAATTCATGTACGATGTGCTCTTCTCTAAAGGAAGCGGCACAATGTTCAGTAGATATGGGATCCTGTTGTGCCTTCTCAACTGCGTTCTCATGGGAGTGACAGGGTTTCTAATACTGAGAGAAATAGAACAAAGAGAAACACAACAGATGGTGACATATGTTTTGATTTCAGTGGCACTTGTGGTGGAGGTGTTTCAGTTATGCCGAATTGTGGCATCAAACTGGACCAGGGTCCGCTTAATTTGTGCTTAGGTTGAGGAAAGTACACATCCCCTCTCACAATGCACTCCTAAATGGTGCAAAATCAGCATATCGAAGGTGATTAAGATTGTTGTGCTTGTGCAGGGCAAGCTTCAAAATATGGTTGGAGGAGATAGCTACTGCAGCAATGGAATTTACCAACACTGCCTAATAGGGACTTGCCTTAAAAGGTCTTGTTTCGTGTGGAAGATGGCTAAATTCTTCCTGAAGGTAGACAGTTATATTGCAAGCTGGCACATCCACAAAGTGTTTGTCCAAGAGGAGCTCAAATACTTCATTTTCAATATCCTAAAACGGAAGTGTTCTCTGGAGGATGATAGTGAAACATGCAAAGAAGGAATTTACTACTTTGAGGAGGATTTGTTTGAAGAGGAATCTGAAATCAGGAATGTCATATCATCGCATGATAGTCTGGATGAGCTCATTCTGGTATGGCATATAGCTACCACAATATGCAACAGGAAGAGAGAATTGCTTGGACAGAATGAGGATAAGAATGTATGGTGGAGTGTAACACTGTCGAAGTACTATGCATATTTGATAGTTTCATGCCCCCGTCTTTTGCCTGTCCACCCAGATATGGCAAGGATTACATACATGCAACTTGTGGAGCAACTTATGGGGGAGAAATATCATGGACAAGATCCTACAGAGCTGTTACTTTGCAGTGACCAAAATGCACTAGGTGTAAAAACATGCCCAAATAAATATAATTATGAAATAACAGTCATAAATAGGATAAAAAATAGGGCAAAACAGAGCATAAAAACAAAGAGAACAACTGAAGATATAACAGTCTAACTTATATTCCAAACATCCAACAATTTACAAATCCAGTGTTGTTTGCAATGAATAGCTTCATATTTATAGTGGAGCTTGGAAACTTCTAGTAATCTAGAGACTTCTATAGCTGGAATGTTCTTTTTATGAACAGCTTCTAGCTATTTCAATATTCTAGAAAATTCTTACATTCTAGAAACTTCTTTAGATTCTAGACAATCTTAACTTCCTAACATCCCCCCTTAAGATTGGATAGAATATTACAAATATTTTACAAAAAAGGGGAAAAAAGATACAAAGGAGAGGGGAACATTATATTACTATCCCCCCTTAATGTTCACCTCAATCATGCCTAGCATACCCCGTAATTTCAGAAATTTGGCCTCAAGCATACTCTTAGTAAATATATCTACTGATTGGTCTTCACTTGGACAAAATTGGAGATTAACAAAATTTGCCTAACAAGATCCCGAATATAGTGAACATCAATGTCAATGTGTTTTGTTTTAGCATGAAAAACATGATTATTTGTAACCTATATAGCACTTTGATTATCACAATACAAAGGAGTAGCCGAACTCTGTGCAAAACCAAGCTCAAATAAAAGGTTGTGAATCCTAACTGCTTCCTTTCCGGCTTCTTTTGCTGCTCGATATTCTGCTTCACATGAGGACAATGATGTAGTTGTTTGTTTTTTGCTGCTCCATGTAATTGGACCTGACCCAAGCTGAAAAATATAACCACCAGTAGATTTCATGTCATCTATATCACCTCCCCAGTCTGAGTCTGTAAAGCCAATCAAAGAAACTGAGGAATTGTAACTATAATGTATGCCATAGTAAATGGTTCCACGAATGTATCACAAAATCCTTTTGGCAGCCAACCAATGACTGTCTTTTGGTTCCTGCATAAATCTAGATACCATATTAACTGCAAAACAAATGTCTGGTCTAGAATGTGTTAGATAAACCAAGCTACCATCAAGCTGTCTATATAAAGTAGCATCCACCTTCTTGGAAGTACATTCCTTGGTAAGCTTAATTCCATATTGAAAAGGAGTAGGGGTTGGCTTACATTTAAGCATGTTAAATTTTTCTAAAAGATCCAAAGCATATTTTGCTTGAGAGATAAACAACCCATCATGAAGCCTACTAATTTGCAAGCCAAGAAAATAATTTAGTTCACCCAAATCACTCATATGAAATGCCCCTTTAAGATCTGATTTCAAATCATTAATTAACCCAATATTTGGTCCAGCTATGAGTAAATCATCCACATAAACTGCAACAAGAATAATTTCATTTTGCACTCTCTTCACATAAAGATTTGGATCTGATTTACATTTTTTAAACCCATGAAGCTGAAAATACCTGTCAATCTTCTCATTCCATGCTCTTGGTGCTTGTTTAAGCCCATAAAGTGACTTCTTTAATCTGCAAACAAGATTAGGATGTTGCTGATCTACAAAACCTGGTGGTTGATCCATATATATTTCTTCATATAAATCTTCATTTAAGAAAGCATTTTTGACATCCATTTAATGAATATGCCACCCAAGACTTGCAGCCAAAGAAAGAATAATTCTAATGGTATTCATTTTAATGACAAGAGCAAATGTTTCTTCATAATCAACACCCTCTTTTTGATTGAATCCCTTAGCAACCAATCTAGATTTAAATTTTTCTATAGCACCATCTGATTTAAATTTTGTTTTATAAACCCATTTGCAACCAATCACATTCTTACCTTTGGGAAGTGGCATAAGTTCCCAAGTTTTATTTTTCACTAAAGCATCATATTCTTCTTCCATAGCGTGCTCCCATTCTTTCTTCCCTCTAGCTTGCTCATATGATCTTGGGTCATTTACTTGTAATACTTTGGCCATGAGAGCACTACCATTCCTTCCTTGGATCTTTGAGCCTTGCCTATATATTTCTTCAACACTCCTTGTCTTTTGTCTAGCTGAAAAGTCATCTTCTTCATCATCACTACCTGCAGAAAATGTCTAATTACAAGCATTAGTTGTTTCATTTTCAATAGTATTGTCATCATTTGTAGAAGTGCACAACTCATCCTCATCAATGTAGTCTCCATTTCTTTCTAAAATATTTGAAGAATGAGAAGCATTTGTTGTTGTAGAGTGAGAGGAAGTGGCTGTAAGCTGTGAATGTTCATCAAAATTCACATCTCTACTAACAAAGACCTTGTTTGTTGTCAAATCATATAACCTGTAAGCCTTTGATTCTTCACTATAACCCATAAAAAAACACTTGTGACTCCTTGGTTCTAACTTTTTTCTCTTTTCATCAGGAATGTGTGCCCAAGCAATACACCCAAAAACTTTAAAATAACCAATGTGAGGTTTCCTACCACTCCATGCTTCTTTAGGGGTGATATGTGTGAGATCTTTAGTGGGGATTCTATTTACAATATGTGCAGCACAAGAAATAGCCAAACCCCAAAATTTATTATGTAAACTTTTAAAATGCAACATACAACGAGCCATCTCTAAAAGAGTTTTATTCATTCGTTCAACCACCCCATTTTGTTGAGGGGTATGAGGAGTTGTTCTTTGCACTTTAATACCACAACTTTCACAAAATGATTCAAATGCATAATTGCAATATTCACCCCCATTATCCGTTCTTAAGCATTTTATTCTTTTCCCACTTTTATTTTCAACTAATGCCTTAAACTTCTGAAAAACTTCAAATACTTCATTTTTCCTTTCAAGAAAATAAACCCATACTCTCCTGCTATAATCATCAATAAAAGTGAGAAGGTACCTGGCATCTGAAAGTGAAGGATAGCTTGGTTCACATAAATCACTATGAATGAGTTGCAGCGGATAATTAGCTCTCCATGCTTTACTTGAATCAAAAGGATCTCGATGATGTTTTCCTAACACACATCCTTCACAAACACCTTTAGAAGCTAAAATTTTTGTTAATCCTCTAACCATATCCATTCTAATCATGTCTTGTAATTTTCTATAATTTATATGTCCAAGTCTAGCATGCCAAAGTTTTGACATATAATCAGTTTGAGCAATGAAAGCATGAGAGATTGTGTATTCATCATCAACAAATCCCACAAATTTAAATAAACTCTCTTCATGAACAACTCTACCAATAGCAATTATACTACTTGGGTCTTTCTTATTTCTAACAATAACTTGATTAGCAGTGACAACAAAATCATATCTAGCTTGAACTATTTTATATACTAAAATAAGATTTACCCCTAATCCTTCAACCAATAAAACATTTTTCAAAGACCCATTTGTTACATTAACAGTCCCTGTTCCCAAAACTGGAAGTTTCATTTTATTGCCAATAGTAATTTCTTGATCTGAATTCTTCCCTTCATAAAAATCAATAAACAAAGATCTATCCCCAGTCATGTGAGATGATGCCCCTGAATCTAAAATCCATTCTTTATTAGAATCTAAAGCAAAGTATCCCCCCTTAACATTAGATTTACTCTCAGGTGTAGCAATTACCTCCTCATTTGATTTCTCTTGCCTTTTTAAGGAGATTGCTACGAAGCTATGTTTATCTTTCTTTCCATCCTTAAACCTTTCTTGCTTGGGCTTATATTGTTGCCTTTCATTGTCCCTTTTTTTCAAACAAAATTTCTCCATGTGATTCTCACCTCCACAATACCTGCAAATAATGGGTTTTCTTCCAACTTGCTTTTCTGCACCATCATTTCTAGAAAAATGGTTAGAACCTTCATTATTTCAAAATTTATTATTTCCTTTCCAATTCTTCTTTCCATCATTTCTAAAAAATTTACTTTTCGCTGCATATGCATGATTGTTTTTAATATATCCTTCTTTAATAAGTTGAACTTCTTCATCTAAAACAGACTTGCAAAATTGATCAAAAGTTTGCTAGGGGGTATTGGGATTTAGTTGAAGAACCCTTTTCCTTGATTCCTTAAATACCTTGTATGGCTGGGGAAGCTCACTTTCAACCATTGCAATTAACTGAAAATCTTTTTTTGCATATTCAACACCTATTTTTTTTAGCTGAGCATTTAAAAAAGTAACTTCATTGAAGTAATCAGACATTTTTTCAAAATCAGATGGATCTAAATTCATCAATTTTTCTTCTATACTAAACATGCTAGCAATGTCTACATCTTTATTTAATCCTTTTCTAAATTCTCCCACAGCTCTATTGGATTATCAGTTACATCAACAAATCTTCTATTTAGATTGGGGCTCAAAGCTTTACAAATAATACCTCTAGCTTGCTCCAACTTGCATTTCCACAACTCCTTTTCTCTATCATTTTGTTGAGGTTCCTCAATTTCTTTATTCACTATCCTCCATAAAGCCTTCTCTCTTAGAGCATTCTTGACTACAATCTTCCAATTTGCAAAACCACTTCCATCAAAGATAGGCAAAACTTCATTTGAAGAACCCATGTTAGCAAAAAATCATCCTTTAAACAAATCTAGCAATATAACAGCCCTGCAACCAAATATCACTCCAATAATATATCAACCCTACAAACAAACCACTTCCAGCAATATATTTTCTTGTAGCAAATCCCTCTAGCAATATTTTTCTAGCTCTGATACCATGTAAAAACATGCCCAAATAAATATAATTATGAAATAAGAGTCATAAACATGACAAAAAATAGGGCAAAACAGAGCATAAAAACAAAGAGAACAGCTGAAGATATAATAGTTTAACTTATATTCCAAACAATCCAACAATTTACAACTCTAGTGTTGTTTGCAATGAACAGCTTCATATTTATAGTGGAGCTTGGATACTTCTAGTAATCTAGAGACTTCTATAGCTAGAATGTTCTTTTTATGAACAGCTTCTAGCTATTTCAATATTCTGAAAAATTCTTACATTCTAGAAACTTCTTTACATTCTAGACAATCTTAACTTCCTAACACTAGGCTTGGGGGCAAAAATAGCTGGCGAGTTGCTAAAAAAAGAATTAGAAGAAATGTGGATTTTATTAGCATTGTACTGGGCTAGATTGTTAATATACATAGCCGTGTACAATAAGGCAACAATTCATGCAAAGTGTGTGGCTGGTGGAGGGGAATTTCTAAGTCAAGTGTGGATTTTATTGGGTCATATGGGATATGGAGAACAGTCTGACTCTACCATAAAAAAGAAGATTGAGAGCTCGACGGCAGGAGAACGCAGGGAACGCATACGCATAAAATAAGAGTGCCTAGAGCGGGAGCACCTGGAGCTCCAGGAGCGCTAGGAACGCCCAGAATAGGAGCGCCAGCAGCGCCTAGCATGGGAGTGCCTGGAGCGGGAGTGGTGGAAGTGGGAGCGCTGGGAGATGGAGCGCCAGGAATGGGAGTGCCTATAGCAGGAGCGTGAGTGCTGGGAGTGAGAGCTCCAGCAGCACCTAGAATGGGAGCACCTAGAGTGGGAGCGCTTGGAGCGGGAGCGCCTGGAGTGGGAGCGCCTGCAGCTGGAGTGCGAGTGCTGGGAGCAGGAGCTCTAGGAGATCTGGGAGTTGGGACACCCAAAACAAGAGCACGAGCGCATGGAACGGGGGTTCCGGGAGCACGAGCTCCCACTCTAGGAACTTCGGGAGCACGCAGAGCTCCCGCTCCAGGAACACCTAGAGCAGGAGCACTGGGAGCAGGAACACCCGGAACGGGAGCACCTGCAACGCCTAGAATCGGAGTGCCTGGAGCGGGAGCGGGAGCACCTGGAGTGGGAGCGCGAAGGGTGCTAGATCAGATTGGGAGCACCTGGAATGGCAACAGCGACGCCGAGGATGGAAACATAATCGTATGAACTTGAGGAGGCAGTGAGGAACTTTTAAGGAACCCCGTGGTAGAGGGGCACCCGGTAAAGATATTTGTTCTCATGGATTGGCAACTGAAGCGCGTGCGAGGGGAACAGGAGCGCGTCGAAGGGGAAGTGGAGATGTAAATATTGTTGGAAAATGAGGTGTCTCAACCTTGCTGCATATTTCCCATAATAGTTATTTTCAGTTAATATTTTCCTACACCTATTACATATTGTTGGTGCTTTAAAAATTGGTTTATTAGGTGTCATAAGATGCCCACATAGTGGTATATTATGAAAGGCCTATTTTTAGGCATATTATGACAAAATTTGTGACATCTGTAAGGGTCAAAAATAGGGGTTTTTATTTTAGACGTGAGAGTTTATTTTTAGACTGAAATCTTGCTGAAGAAGCCAAGCACATGGTTTTGTAAACCACTGGTGGTTTCTTGTATTGTTGGAAGTCTATAAATTGAAGGCTTGAAGAGTAGTTTTATTTATTGAGTTTTTAGGTATTGTTATGCTGTTGGAATGCTACCAGAATTCTTCCAGAGTTGTTAATTGGTGATACTCCTATAAAAGACTTTCTTTGCAAGTGTATGTAATCTTGTTGTTGGATTTGAAATACATTGAGCAGGCTTTGGAGTGGGGTTTTTCTCCCAAAAGGGTTTTCCCCACGTATATCTAGTGTTTTGTGTTTCACTGTTTATTTCATGTTTTGAATGTGCTGATTTTCTGTAATTGCTTGATCAAGTTTTTAAATTTTGTATAATCTCTTCTCAAGATTGGCATAGGAAATTGTTTCCGCTACTCTAATTTCCTTACAAGTGGTATCAGAGCTTGATCACCTTTAGTTTTAGTTGTGGGTTTGTTGGGTTTTTTGAGCTAATCAAGGTTTTGAGTGGGAGCTTGTGCAGAGGATACTTTGTGATCTTGTTGCAAATATATTTTTTGAATGGTGAGCATATCTAGGAGGATTGAGGTAGAGAAGTTTTCCGGTATGAACTTTGAAATGTGGAAGTTGAAAATGGAAGATTTGTTGATTGATCGGGATCTATGGGATGCAATGGATGCAAATGTCTAGAGGCCTACAGATGTGGGTTTGGCTGCAAAATATGATGTAATGGATAGAAAAGCTAAAGGTCTCATTAGACTGTGTCTTGCAGATTCAATCCTGATAAATGTCCACAAAGAACCCACTTCGAAGGATCTTTGGAAGAAGTTGGGTGAGATATACCAAGCCAAATCTCTAGTAAATAAAATTTTCTTGAGGAAGAAGTTGTATTCCTTGAGAATGGAAGAAGGTGGATGAATTTCTGAGCATCTCGAAACATTCAATATGCTAGTGACTCAGTTGACCTCAGTTGGGGTTAAGATGGATGAAGAAGAAAGGTGCTAAACTTTGTTGTGTTCACTTCCAGACTCATGGGACAGCCTTGTCATGGCCATTGGGAGCACTTCTATCATCTTGAAGATGGAGGATGTTGTTGGTTCTCTACTCTCTGAAGAGATGAGAAGGAAGGTCTCTCTGAAAGGCAAAGATGATTTGAGTGTTCGAGGAAGACAAAAAGAACGAGGCAAAGATGAGAAGCAGTGTGGCTATTCTAAGTCCAAAAATAAGGGGAGATCAAAATCTCCTGGTAAGTCCAAGGTAATATGCTGGAACTATGGCAAACTCGGACACTTCCGAAAGAACTGTAAAGAAGAGAAGAAAAAGAAGAAGAAGAAGCAAGATATGATTCTGAGTCTGAAAAGGAAGATGGAGATGCCTTTATTGCAGCCTTGGCCACTCGTGTAGGTCATAATGTATGGTTGATAGACTCATGTGCATCTTTCAACATGACTCTTAACAAAAATTGGTTTAGTAAGTATGAAAATTATGACGGTGGTAAGGTGTATTTGGGTGATGATTATTTCCTTGATATTGTTGGCCGTGGTAGTATTCATGTGAAGTTTACTGATGGTAGAGTTAGACGATTTGATGGTGTCTTGTATATCCTAGGACTAGCAAGAAATTTATTATCTGTTAGCAAGCTAATAGATGTGGGTGTGCATGTACAATTTTCTAAAACAGGTGTGAAAATGGTGAGAGGTGCTATGGTGATAGCAAAAGTAGATTGGGTACATTGTACCAGCTTGATGCATGCACAGTTGAGTGCAATAGCACTTCTGATAAGATTAAGCCAGAAACTACTTCGTTGAAAAAAGAGAAGGTTTCCTCTTCTGCAAATGGTCATGGCTTTTAGGTACCCAAGGGTGCTCTGTCTACTGAATCAAAGTTGCCTACAGAGAAGACCATGTTATGGCACCAAAGACTTGGCCACATTGGAGAGAAGGGTTTAAAAGCCTTGAAAAATAAGAACCTCGAGGGGTTGAATGATTGCAATTTAGAGTTTGATTTCTGTGAACATTGTATTTATGGTAAATAGAACCACGTTCAGTTTTACTCGTCTTCTCATAAGTCTTCATGTATCTCGGATCTAATTCACTTTGATGTATTTGGTCCTGTTGATGTTTCTTCTATTGGTAAATCAGTTTACTATGTTACTTTCATTGATGATTTTAGTAGGAGAACATGGGTATATTTTTTAAAGAGTAAATCTGAAGTTTTCAGTCGTTTTAAGGAGTTCAAGGCTATGGTAGAAACTCAGACTGGAAAAAAAATTAAATGTTTGAGAACTGACAATGGTGGTGAGTACTATTCTGCACACTTTGACAAATTTTGTACAGATTGTGGGATTAAAAGACAAAAGACAACTCGGTATTCTCTGCAGCAGAATGGAGTTGCAGAAAGAATAAACAAAATGTTGATGGAGAAGGCTAGGAGTATGTTGAGTGGAGCTAATCTAGAACAAAATTTTTGGGCTGAAGTTGTTGCCACTGCTTGTTATTTGATAAATAGATCTCCTACATCAGCGCTTGTTGATAAAACGCCAATGGAGGCGTGGTCAGGGAAAAATCCTTCACTTAGACATCTGAGAGTTTTTGGTTGTGAGGCATATGCACATGTGCCTAAGGAGAAGAGAACAAAATTGGACTCTAAGGCTATCAAATGTATCTTCATCGGCTACAACTATGGTGTGAAAGGATACAAGCTTTGGAACCCTGTTGCACAAAAGGTAATTTATTCCAAAAGTGTTATTTTTAGAGAGACTAAATCTTCTCCTGTTAATTTTCAGCCAGAACAACATAAAGAAATTGAACAGAAAAAGGATGTGGTTCAAATTCCTTCTACGCCTAAGGAAGTTGAGACGATACCCCAAAATAGACAAGAAGTTGAGGAGAGCTCATCAAGCTCTGAAGAGGAGGAAGAAGTGGAAGAACCTCCACCTCAACTTGTTTGAAGGTCTACAAGGAAAAGGCAACCACCTCAAAGGTATGGGTATTCACCTGATGATTGGAAGTGTATATTTGCTTTGAGTACTAACATTGATGAACCGAGATCCATGCAAGAGGCATTGGATATGAATGATGCAGAGTCCTGGAAATTAGCTATGGATGAAGAGATGGCAGCTCTTAAAAGGAATGAAACACGGGACCTTGTACCATTGCCAAAAGGTCAAAAATCTATTGGATGTAAATGGGTGGTTAAGAAAAAGATTGGTTCAGATGGAAATGTTGAAAAGTATAAGGCACAGTTGGTTGCGAAGGGATACTCACAGGTTGAGGGTATTGACTATGGTGAGATTTTTTCTCTTGTTGCTAAAATGACATCCATTCGGTTTTTATTATCTATTGCAGCAACTTATGATCTAGAGGTGGAACAAATGGATGTGAAAACTGCATTCCTTCATGGTGATTTGGAGGAAGAAATTTATATGACACAGCCAGAGCACTACGTGGTAAAAGGTAAAAGCAAGTTGGTATGTAAGTTAAAGAAATATTTGTATGGCCTTAAACAAAGTCTTAGGATGTGGTACCAAAAGTTTTATACATATGTATTGAGTTTGGGATTTGTGCAGTCTAAATCTGATCACTGTGTATATTTTAAATCTGATGGTGATTATTTCTTGGTAATTGCTTTATATGTTGATGACATGTTGTTTATTGGGAAAGGCAAAGGTTTGATTGCAGAATTGAATCTCAGCTCTCTGTGAAATTTGAAATGAAAGATCTTGGTGCAGTAAAACACATACTTGGGATGGAAATTAGAAGAGATCATGAGAACAGAAAGCTATAGCTTAGCCAGGGTAAGTATGTTTGTTCGGTTTTGCAAAGGTTTAACATGCAGGATTGTAAACCACTTTGTGTTTCTGTTGGATTGGGAACGAAGCTCTCTATTTCACAATGTCCAACATCCCCATCGGAGATGGAAGACATGAGCAAAGTTCCTTACCAAAGTGCAGTAGGAAGCTTAATGTATGTTATGGTCTGTACAAGACCAGACATTGCCCAAGTAGTGGGAGTTCTTTCTCGTTTTATGTCTAATCCTGGAAGAGTGCATTGGGATGCAATTAAGAGGGTCTTCAAATATTTGTGGGGTACAATAGAGTACTCTATATATTTTCATAGTACAAGAGATCAACATTCCTTGAGTATTCATGGTTTTGTGGATTCAGATTGGGTTGGTGATATTGATAGCAGAAGGTCCACTAGTGCATATGTGTTTACTCTTAATGGTGGTGCAATTAGTTGGATGAGCAAGCGATAGGCTATGGTTGCTTTGTCCACTACTGAGGCAGAGTATATGGTAGCTACTCATGCCTATAAAGAAGCCATTTGGCTGAAGCATTTGTGTTCAAATATTGGGTTGAAATAGGGTGCAGTTACAGTTTATTGTGACAGTCAGAGTGCAATCTGCCTTGCGAGGAACCCAACTTTTCATGCCAAGACCAAACACATTGATGTTCAGTATGACTTTGTGAGAGATATGGTCGAGGATGGCAGGGTGAAGCTAGAAAAGGTAGAGACAGTGGCGAATGTTGCAGATGCATTAGCTAAGCCCGTGAGCACAGTGAAATTTAGGTGGTGTTCCGAGTCTATGGGCCTTTTGGCCCCTACCAATTGATCCATGATTATGTTTTTCCCTTGGCCCTTGCAAGGTATTCGACAAGTGGGAGAATGTTGGGAAATGAGGTGTCTCAACCTTGCTGCATATTTTCCATAATAGTTATTTTCATTTAATATTTTCCTATAGCTATTACATATTGTTGGTGCTTTGAAAATTTGTTTATTAGGTGTCATAAGATGCCCACATAGTGGTATATTATGAAAGGCCTATTTTTAGGCATGTTATGACAAAATTTATGACATCTGTAAGGGTCAAAAATAGGGGTTTTCATTTTGGACGTGAGAGTTTATTTTTAGACTGAAATCTTGTTGAAGAAGCCAAGCACATGGTTTTGTAAACCACTGGTGGTTTCTTGTATTGTTAGAGATCTATAAATTGAAGGCTTGAAGAGTAGTTTTATATATTGAGTTTGTACGTATTGTTATGTTGCTGGAATGCTACCGGAATTCTTCTAGAGTTGTTAACTGGTGATACTCCTATAAAAGACTTGCTCTGCAAGTGTATGTAATCTTGTTGTTAGATTTGAAATACATTGAGCAGGCTTTGGAGTGGGGTTTTTCTCCCAAAAGGGTTTTCCCCATGTATATCTGGTGTTTTGTGTTTCATTGTTTATTTCATGTTTTGAATGTGCTAATTTTCTGTAACTGCTTGATCAAGTTTTAAAATTTTGCATAATCTCTTCTCAAGATTGGCGTAGGAAATTATTTCTGCTACTCTAATTTCCTTACAAATATGAAACAATAATAGTTTGAAAGTGTAAAATTAGAATTTAGGAAATGCAGAACAATAAGGGTGAATTTATGGAAAGTGTGGAATGAGAATTTAGAGAGGCTTGAACATGAAGGAAATTTTTAATAAAAAATTAGCATTGATTGGTAGTTGTTTAGTTAGAGGTCTACTCTTAATCCAACATTCTTAAGCCTTTTCTATTTTACTTAGAGTTTTAGTTGGGTAAAAATTAATGTATCAAATTTTTTATAAAGGAATGATCAATTCAATTATAATTTTTTTAATTTTGATGTTGAATATTTAATGTAGTTTATGTTTTTAATTTTTTTTTTTTTTAAATAGTTAGATATATATTTTTTTAGTCGATAGGCTACATATATTATGAGATTTGAGTCTAAAACAAGTTTTACAATTGTAAACTATTTTGAGTCATCAAAAATAAGTTTTAGTTGTCGTTTAATTGTAAAAGCTTCCAAAATATTAGGTAAAAGCGTTCAAAATCTCATTTATCACATAAAATCTAGATAAATATTGATTTGGCAATTTGATGGGAACATTCTATTTCCATTTGCAATGTTTTTTGTCAATTTGATCGCAACTTTCTTTTTCTCATTCGTATTGCTTTATGTTTTAAATCTTATGTAAATATTTCTTAATCAGATAATACTTAATTTTTTTAAGGAAAAAATCTAGTTTTGTATAAGTTTATTCTATTCCATTATTTAACACTTATTATTAATTATCTAATCCAGTCACATGCAACTAGAATTTGAGTGCATCCATGCATAAATACATACTCTATAACATATTACTAGCACTTGCACTTAAAGGATGTTCAAGGATTACGTCGATATAAAACTATATGTATGCTAATATGTTAGAGAGTATGTGTTTGTGCATGAATATAAAATGTTCCCATCCAGTTGTCAAATCAATATTTATCTCGATTTTATGTGATAAGTGAGATATTGCTTTATGTTTTAAATTTTATGCAAATATTTCTTAATTAGATAATACTTAATTTTTTAAGGAAAAAATCTAGATTTGTCTAAGTTTATTTCATTCCATTATTTAGCACTTATTATTAATTGTCTAATCCACCACATGCAACTAGAATTTGCAGTGCAACCATGCATAAATACATACTATCTAACATAGTACTAGCACTTGCACCTAAAGGAGGTTCAAGGATTACGTCGATAGAAAACTATATGTATGTTAATATGTTAGAGAGTATGTGTTTGTCTATGAAAATAAAATGTTCCCATCTAGTTGTCAAATCAATATTTATCTAGATTTTATGTTCCTCAAAAGTAGAAGCATCTAAGGAAACCAAAGATAATCTCTATAGAAAACAATCTAGTAGCATAACAGCAACTGAACTCATGCACCTCAATAGGACAAGCAGATGAAGAAGTTGAGATAAGAGTAGAAAATTCCCTCTTATGGTTAAGAATAATTTGGGGAGATGAATCTCCATTAATAGCCTCAATAAATGAAACTTCCTCTAGAGTAAAAGTATCTAAGGCATCCACAGATAAACTCCCGAAAGAGTAGTCATGCAACATAACTACAACCCCCATAAACCAAAGAATTAACACAAGGATTAACTGCACCCAACAAGCAACACTCCCCAACATTTATAAAGCCATCGTAAACTAGAAGATCATGAGCTTTGGGGACTCTAGCACCCATAACTTCATAAAATTAGAAGCACTGAGAATAGTACTCCTTGTACAAAGATAACCATCGAGCCATTCTTATAAACCTTGGAGTCACAAAGGCCCACACTCCTAAAGGAATCCTTCGACCCAACCTTGAATGAAAGAATACCAACCACCAAATCAGAGTCACCACCCCCAAACACTATTAGGGACTGACAGCAGAAAATAGGGATAACCCCCACATAGGCCAAGAAAGCCAATAGGCCACCAAACACCCTGAAGGGTTGAAAGAAGAAAATGAGAGAAGCCTCCTCGCAAACCAAGTAAACTGAAACACCAATGTTCCAGTAGCCAATAGACTCAAAAGCTCTAGAAATAGTGACAGCATAAAATGTGAAAGCCACCATAGCTATACAATCATCAACCTTCATAGTTGAGCCCAACTGGTAGAACCAGCCACGGTAAAGGGAAAGAACAAGGGAAATGAGTGTCTCCCACTCCAAATTAAACCCAAAACATCCCAAATGGGAGCCAGAGAAGATGAGATGCACAAGAAAACACCCAAAAACTTCACCACAACCCGCACCACCTTGGCTAGGCATTCAATGGCCATTATCTTTACTCTAAACTGTTGAAAAATGAGGTGTCTTCTTAGCTTAATACTTTGTAAAACTTTAATATTGCTAATCTAAGTAAGTCTTTTCTTTGTTACATATATTCTTTGTGGGTGATTATTTTGATTAATCCATTTTACTGTTGTAGAATGTAGAGAGAAGTTGATAGAAGAACTAGACAGGATATTAGAAAGATTACACAAGATGTACCGTGGAGAAACCCTTTCGGGAAAAAACTCCACCAAGAATTATTCTATTATTCAACCTCTGAATTACAATAGCTCCAATTCTTGCTTGAGAATGCTTTTTCTATCTTTACCAATCTTCTTCACACCTGCAGTAACAATTATGAAAACTCTATTCAACTTGAATGAGATATAGAGACAATATGCAACCTTGTAATCTCCAAATGGTGATAATTACAATGCACAAGCTCAAGCCCTTGAAAGGGTACGCCATATTCCTTCAAGTTGAGTTATTCAGTGAAGACTAAAGCTTACAACATGTGCTTCATGCATTTGGGTGTCCCAAACTGAAGCTACAACTTCTCCTTCACTTCGGTGATAATTCCAAAGCTCTTCCTCAAAGTTGGTGCCCTTAAGTAAAGCTACTTAACTGAGCCTTTAGAAATATCTTATCATGCATGAGAGGTAAATCCAATAAAGCATCTTGGGCACCCAAGATGGCTTCAAGTGCTTTATAATTAACTGAAACATTTACTCAACACCATTCCCAAAGAATGGTCATCCCTTGTTAACTGGAGGTAGTCCCTGTTATCGGTCATACAACTCAATGTTATTAGCCATGCATTACAAGTGCTAACTACATGAAACTCAAAATAACCAACATGCATGCAACTGAAGATAATTGAACTAAACTGAACTGAACTTCAAGCATGCAAACATCAAATCCTAACTCCTAGGATCTTTTCATGCATTCGAAGTGTTAACTGTTAATGTATAGTTAACTGGACACAAGGTGAGTTTCACCTTACCATGTGAGTGTCCCATGTGTCCCTATTATTTAGGAACTCACTATGGATGCCCTCACATGCTTCTTACATTTAGAATTAATTACAAATGTCAATAATCATGATTATTTCATCAAATATTAATCTCATCCTAATCTTAGTGTTGTTGAACACATTCCAAGAATCTGGGAGATACATGAAATAATTAATGTTTAGGATTTCAAAAAATGGCATTCAATTCATTATACACAATTATTCTAAAAATAAAAACAAGTCAAAATGGCCTTGCACCAACTCAAAACCATGCTAACTTCAAATGCAACCTGCATAATCATGAAGCTTCCAAAAATGATTAAAACCAAGAGAACTTATCTGTATGGTTTCATAAGATAATCTGTAACATTAATTAAAGTGTTAACTTTCTCAATTAATACCTTCCCATTATCAACCAAACCATTACCTTTCCCAAGCCTCTATATCCAAACCACCTCTTCAGAGGCATGCTAAACCACCGAGTGTGTTGAATTCACATTCAACCAAGGTGTAGGCTCCTCAGTCTTTTCTTATTGAAATTTTTTTCTTACAAGTAACCATTCCAACAAAAGTCTCTTACGGTAAGAGAATTCCAACCTCACCTATTTCTCCAAGTATCCATGAGGACCTGTAACCAACCAATCCATGCCAAACTCCAAATGCAACACAACACTTACATGAAGTAATCAAACAAATGATTAATGTACCCAATACTTAAGAGAACTACACAAGATCATTGTCAAAGCTCCAATCATGAATCAAGAACATAAACATGACATCCATGATCTAACCATCTCCTCTTAGGAGATCACATGCACCATAACATACTTATACATCCTAGTCTCAAGAGAACCATGTAATATGCCAAACTCTAAATGCATATCAAGATTAAACCATGACATCCATAAGAAATATACTCTAAACCAAGAAACCATATCTCTGATCACATGAAGATAACCTTACCAATGATGCATCCAAGTCACTGCCAACAACTCCCACTGAACCGTGATACTGAGTCACACATGGCATCATGACTACCATCCTCTCTATGAAGATTACTAAATCCTACCAAAGCTCCCACTGAATTGTGATACCGAGCTATACATGGCAACAAGATAAACATAAAATCATCACTGTCAAAAGCATATGGAATTTTAGATATTTTCTCATGATCATAATTATCATAACATGTATTATGCCACAACTCTAAACTGCTAATCAAGAGTAGACCATGACATAATAACAAAACCATCCTACAACCAAGGATCCACATCATTGCCAAATGCTCCCACTGAACCATGATACTAAGCAATCCCATGGCATCATGATGCACATAATCAAAACCCCATTTCTGTCATAAGCTCACACCAAACCTATGAATCCAAGCTCTCAATGACCTCTGTAACAAACTTATTTTTTTCAAAATCAGCAACAGCAAAAATAATAAAATCTCCCACTAAGCCCAAAAAACCTCCAATCTTTTAAGAGAAAGGCATCCCAATACTCTACCCAACCTCAGCTTTGATACCAAATGTTGAAAAATGAGGTGTTTTCTTAGCTTAATACTCTGTAAAACTTTAATATTGCTGATCTAAGTAAGTCTTTTCTTTGTTACATATATTCTTTGTGGGTGATTATCTTGATTAATCCATTTTACTGTTGTAGAATATAGAGAGAAGTTGATAGAAGAACTAGACAGGATATTAGAAAGATTACACAAGATGTATCATGGAGAAACCCTTTCAGGAAAAAACTCCACCAAGAATTATTCTATTATTCAACATCTGAATTACAATAGCTCCAATTCTTGCTTGAGAATGCTTCTTCTATCTTTACCAATCTTCTTCACACCTGCAATAATTATGAAAACTCTATTCAACTTGAATGAGATATAGAGACAATATGCAACCTTGTAATCTCCAAATGGTGATAATTACAATGCACAAGCTCAAGCCCTTGAAAGGGTACCATATTCCTTCAAGTTGAGTTATTCAGTTGAAGACTAAAGCTTACAACATGTGCTTCATGCATTTGGGTGTCCCAAACTGAAGCTACAACTTCTCCTTCACTTCGGTGATAATTCCAAAGCTCTTCCTCAAAGTTGGCGCCCTTAAGTAAAGCTACTTAACTAAGCCTTTATAAATATCTTATCATGCATGAGAGGTAAATCCAATAAAGCATCTTGGGAGCCCAAGATGGCTTCAAGTGCTTTATAGTTAATTGAAACATTTACTCAACACCATTCCCAAAGAATGGTCATCCCTTGTTAACTGGAGGTAGTCCCTATTATCTGTCATACAACTCAATGTTATTAGCCATGCATTACAAGTTAACTGAAGCTAACTACATGCAACTCAAAATAACCAACATGCATGCAACTGAAGATAACTGAACTGAACTGAACTTCAAGCATGCAAACATCAAATCCTAACTCCTAGGATCTTTTCATGCATTTAGAAGTGTTAACTGTTACTCCGTATAGTTAACTAGACACAAGGTGAGTTTCACCTTACCATGTGAGTGTCCCATGTGTCCCTATTATTTAGGAACTCACTATGGATGCCCTCACATGCTTCTTACATTTAGAATTAATTACAAATGTCAATAATCATGATTATTTCATCAAATATTAATCTCAACCTAATCTTAGTGTTGTTGAACACATTCCAAGAATCTGGGAGATACATGAAATAATTAATGTTTAGGATTTACAATTAAATGGCATCCTATTTCCAACATAAACCAGCATAAGCCACCACATTCGAGCATGAACCCCTCCACCATAGGCCTGAACCATAAAGCCACCAGGAAACAAAGTCCTAGTAGGAAAATCTCAGGAAAATGCAGGAGCAAGCAACCACAATAGAATTGTCATCCGCCTCCTCAGAATCCCCATCGCCATCACTCTCAACACCAAAATTCAAACTGGTTCTGTGCTCCATATCTTGCCAATTCTCTATTATGGAATACTTTAGTTTTTTACTTTTTAAGATTATAGTATGGTAGTGTATATAAATAGATCATTATATTAGTAAATATTAATATACAAGGTTATTATAGAATATTATTGATGTAATATAAAACAAAGTATTTTTGTAGCTAATAGAAATGCAAAACTACTTTTGTCTTTTGTTTTTTGATTTTTAATTTTTTCTTTGCTATTTTAGGAACTTAACTATTGATTTTTTGAAAGAAATAAAAATATAAGATTTAATGAATATTTTGATTTTATTGGTTTTTTATTTTTTTGTGAATGATGTGCTGACCTCCTATAGGCACCCCTCTAAATATTGATATTCTAAATTCATTAATTAAATAATTTCAAAGTTATTTCCTTGAAAAGTTTGAAATAGCATGTTCTAGACCTATCAAGTGAAATATGTATGAAGACCTTTGAATTTATAGTTGTCACCATCAAATAAATGATCCTCTCTACATTAATGGCATGGAGTACAATAAATTGAAACCAAATCATAATATTTTTTTAGCATTTCTACCCCAATTTAATGTAAGGTTGGTGACAAGTACATTCATTATTAATTGGGAAAGGAATAATTATTATGAAATCAATAAATTTGCATGATCTTCTTGACATCATAATAATCAACCATTAAGTGAGTTTGTGTCACCTTGCTTTGACTAGTGTGCAAGAAAGGTGGTATAATAATAAATAGTGTGAGTTACCATCAAAATTCCAAATAAGGCCATTTATCCATCTCTCTCTACTAAATTCAAACTCCTATTCAAGATTCCTCTACCATAGCCATATGTACTCAAATTTTACAAGGTTAGGTAGAATAATTCCCCTTATGATAGATCACCTTACAACAGGGACACAAATGGGCTTAAAAAGGAAGGAAAAACTAGAATCTTCATAGAAACTATTGCAAGATGAAACGTCAATAAAAATATTTTGAGCTATAGAGTGGCTAGATTTATTATGAAAATTGAGGGATATCATCTGAAGCTTGTGGAGGATTTTAATCAAAACCACTTAAGGGTTACAACATAGTCTTGAAATTATCATTCAAATTTTTATAATTTTTATACAAGGTACATGTGGAAAAATAAATGCCATATCAAGAAATGGCCAATTTCACAAAGGAAGGGTAACCCATCCCTCAATTAATAAAAACTAATAAAGGATAAAACAAGGGCATTAATGTTGATACAATCCTTGAGCCCTAGAAATTAATAATTGTTTGGATAATAAAATATTTTATTTGTGATGGCCAGTTTGGTATAGTTGTGGGACCAATATTTTGAATGCTAACCCACGGGCCACCTATGTCAGAACTTAGAATATCTTGCACCTTAAAACTAAATGTGTCGTGATATTTATTTGAATCTTTGAAAATAATGATGGGTAGATATAAAAAAGGAACTTGGCCTATAAAAAATCATGACCTTATCATGCTACTATGCAAACATCAAGTATTGGAAACTTAGAAAGTTGAAAATAAATGGGCAAGGTTTTTACAAACCTTTCAAAAGAAAGGAATTAGAGGAAAATTTAGGGGTAACCCCTACATTTACTTATATAAACCCAAATCAATAAGATTTAGAGAGAAAAGGAGACTCTAAAACCCTAACTCAACCATCTACAAAGGGACTATTACAAAAGAAATTAGTCTAGGAAAACCATGGTTTTTAAGAGGCGATAGAAATAATTTCCTTTGATATTGAGGAAGAAATAGAGCAATTAAAAGAAGAATAAATGAGAGAAGAGAATCAAGTAGTTTTCCCCCTTCCCTTTAGAGGAGAAAACATCATAACATTGAATCAACTCCTAGAGCTAGACAAACCTAAGAATAGGGAATCCCTAAAAAGGTGTAATGGCATGAATTTATAACCCTTGCAAATTCTCCATTTACACCCATCACCTTAGAAAAATCAAACCCGATGATGCTATTCCATTTCCTCTGTCTGCTTTCCATCCACTTGGATATTGTTTATAGTGTCGATGGGGGAATTTCTGTCAAGGACACTAGCACGACGTGTAGTCGTCTACGTGGCGCACTGTTGTCCTAACAAGATTCCCACCCCTGGAATTTGCAAATGAATTACAATTCTCCATTGGAGATGAAGCATAACATCCCTACACCCTTGACCAACCTCGAACGACTCCTTTGGCCTCCTTTCATCTTCAAAACACTATCCCATTCATTCAATCCATCTTCTTCACAACTTTTGAGACTTGACCTCTACATAGTTCTACACACTTCTTGAGCATTCTACACACTCCATTCACAACACGTGCACCACCATTAGAGTTGCAACTTGGTGTATTGCAAGACTTCTTTCTTCATTGTTGCAACAATGTCAACTTTTCCAAGCTTGCAAGCTCTTTCCATCTCTCATTTTCCTTGAGTGCATGTGATTGAAGGTGGTATCTTTCTATCTCTCACTTCATTTAGCATCATTGTATTGATTTTGCAATATATTGTTGTTAGCATAGTATGTAGTACTTCCATTTAAATACTTTCTTTATTGTACTTTCTCTCTTGTTGCTATTTTGGCTGTCTATGGAGATAGGATCACCAAAACAAGGGTTTGACTGTGGCAAGCCCCGAAACAACCCCAACATTTTTTCTTGTTCTACTATGTGTAGGTACTTTGTTTGTGTGGATCTTTCAGGAGGCTAGACCTATTGTAAGTTGAATTTCTACTACCCTTTCTCATTATTTTGTTATTAATCAATTCATTTATCAAGTTAAAGTATTCTTCTTTAGGGAAAAATTTTATCGGTGAATTTTAGATATTGGACAAGTTGAAATTGGTGAATTA
This sequence comes from Sequoia sempervirens, assembly GCA_007258455.2. NCBI lineage: Eukaryota > Viridiplantae > Streptophyta > Pinopsida > Cupressales > Cupressaceae > Sequoia > Sequoia sempervirens. Next base: position 60,935 of record VDFB02203515.1, read on the forward strand.
ATCGCACCCAATAGGGTGGCCAAATCACCTAGATTTTATGAATTATCGGTACAATGCATTTCCATTCACCATCAATTTTTTTTATGAGGCATATTTAAGTAATAAATTCTCCATAACAAACTATGTGTTTCAAATGGACCGATTAATATTTTCACCTAGAATCCCATAAGCATGTAATAAAACACCTACATATTCACCAATATTATTAAAACAACATTGTGTATCAGGACCCATTTTTCCTTGATTAAAATTTACAAATAATTTCTTGTGAGGACCCATTTCGCCAATTAAAAATTATAAATAGTTGCTTATGAGGACCCATTTCACTAATAACATTAAAAAATAATTACATCTGAGGACACATTTCACCAATTGTCGTGACACCTCCAAGCTAATTGTAGGGCCATAATTGCCTTGAAAATTGTAACGTATCATTGTATAATCACAAGGGATTAGCCAAATTTTTAATATACCATTTAAAAATCCCATGAAATTTTCCAAATATGGATTGATATAAATACAATCAAAACTATCATTTATTCTTACACATTTTTTTCAGTTCAAAAATTGTGAGCTCTCAATTCGGAAGTTGGACTTGGAACCTTGAAGTTGACTGTAGACAAGTTACAAACTTACAACACAAGAATTCCTGCATTAATGAATAGAAAGATAGTGAAAACCTAAACTTAAAGGTGAGTGATCATTTCTTCATAGTGTTATAATATTTCTTTATTTATTTTCCATTCTTGCTTCAATCTTAAACATGATATTGAGTAGGGAATGTGATCTATATTATTTGTCCTTCTTAAACAAGAAGATATTTTTTCCACCTTTTATTCGAAGTGAGAGATCAATATGTTGAGCAACAAGTGCAACAATGGTAAGACTCCTTAAGGTGGTGAAGGGACTGGGAGGCCATGAAAATTCCCAAAACGTAGAGTTACCATATAGTCTTACTTTGGAATTGGCAATGTTTCTAATCTATCAGATCAATATGGAGCTACATCATCAACGCTTCCACCAAATATTAATGAAGAAGGAATTCACAATACCTCACCGCCACTAGAAGGTCAATGTGAGATTATCATTGAGTTAAATGAGGATGGCAATACCATAGAATATGTTCCAAGGGATACCCTAGTTAGCCAAAATGAGATAATTGACTTAGATGATGTTGGTAGCAAGAAAAGAAAAGGAAAATCAAAAGTGGGGCACAAGTGGGAAATGACAAGGAATTTTTAGCTTGTTTAGTTGTCAAAGTACCCATTCATTGTACCAGTGGAGAAAGAAAACAAAGATGAAACTGCAATAGAATGCGTGTGCATGATTTGTAGTTGGAAATATAAAAGAGACAAGAAGTTGTAGCTAAAGCTTGACACTACAAAAAAGCATATCAGTAAAGTTTATGAAAAAAAAACATAGACAGAAAGGAACAATCAGTCGTACGATGGAAATCAAAGGAAGAATGTCGTCATGTTAAGTATGCTATGGAATATGAAGAGCATAAGCAAAGAATGTCAAAACTTGCTACATGTCGAGGTACAATTGAGGCTCAATTTGGAAAATAAATGGAAGGAGCGCATCTATAAAAAACTGTTTAGATGAGTGTTATTTTTCATATTTTGTCCAGAGGGTGTCCTAAGACAGACTACCCAGAATATTTTAATTTATTATCTTTTTTGGGTGTTCCTCACTTTCCTAGCTCACATTGGTCAGTAAACGCTGGATGGGAATGGGAAAACTATCTTGTTGTAGTGTAAAATCAAGCTTTAAAGTAGAAAGTAAAAGATTCAAACTTCATTGCATTATCTTTAGATGAAGTTACCGTAGTGGATAATACTTCTTGGGTCTGTATACATGTGTATATTGTAAAACAACATGTTTTCCAAGCTCATCTTCTCTGTGTTCATAAAATGAAGGATAGTTCAACATTGCAAAATCTATTTGAACTATTCAAGAATTCTTTGAGTGAAATTGTAGTTATCATGGATGAGTTGACAATTGCCAAAATGTTGGTGTGTGTAGGAGCTGATGGAGTTGTGGTGATGCAAGATCACAGTAGCAGTGTTTGTAGAAAGTTACAAACTACTTGTACACCATACATGCTTGGCATTCACTGCATGGCCCACAGAATAAATTTAGCATTCAAAATTTATAAGCAAGTTTTCTATAGTATCAAAAGTTGAAAATCTAGTCCATGAGCTCTATGCATACTTTTTCCGAAGTCCCAAATGTTTCACATAATTTCAATATTTTGTTGATGAAATAATAGTAGGAAACAAGATTCTCAAGGATTTTGATACCAGATGGATTGCCCTCCATGGACCAACATAGTGAGTTCTTTCAGAATTTCAATCCTTGACTGGAGTAATGTACAAGCATCGCAACATAGTAGACAAAGTTGCTGACCTCTTACATAGGTTAAGTGATATAGAGACACTCCTGACTTTAGCTAGTCTTCTCCCCATGATAGATCAAATGAACAATCTTTTGAAGAAATCCCAAGACAAAACTATGTATATTTATGAATATTCTAAACTATGTAGACATACATACATGACCTTTGATCATCTATATCTAGATCTAACTTCTAAAAGCCCAAAATTTTTCATATGGCAGAAAATTACTAATTTGAATAAGCCTGATAATTATTTACAGTTTAATGCAAGCGGGAACTTATGTATCTGTGTACACAGATTTGAGATACAAATGTACCATTGTACGATGGCCAGGTGCTCTATTAGAGAAGTACCTATTAGAAAGGAATATTTTAATGACATTGTTAAATCTATTAGTGATAATTTGAAGGAAATTGCAAAATTTCTTTCCATGGAGATTTATGATAGATTCCCTCGACAAGAAATGCTTGAAGCCATGGGTATTGTGTATCCTCAATTTTGGCTACACCAAGATAGCCCAACCTATTTTCATGATAAAGTAAATATCTTGATCGAACACTTTTTGAAAAGTTTAAAATGAAATGAGCAAACAATAGAAGGAATTCTAAATGCAGATAAGCTTAGAAACAATGTAAGAATTTTGCAAGAAGTATGATGGACCAGTTTGATTCCATGGGAATGGAGAAGTCCTTTGAATCAAGACCAATTTGTTGAGAGGTCTGCGGTGCAAATAATTGTCTCTTTATTCCATGTTCTTCACAATAAGAATTAAACTCTTCGGAAGTGAATCCACCACCTCTATCTGATCTCATACATTTAATATTCAGACCTATCTTTGTCTCAACCATAGCCTTAAAGATCTTGAACTTCTCCAAAGCTTCAGATTTATCACTTAAAAAAGTAACCCACATCATTCTAGAATAATCATCAATGAGTAACATGAAATACATGTATCCTTGTAAACTTCTGACTCTAGAAGGACCACACAAGTCAGTATGCACAAGTTCCAACAAATCATTTCAACAATGTTTTTTGCTCTAAAATGAAACTCTAGTTTGTTTCCCTAATTGACATTCCTTGCATTTAGCATTAGTAGGTCTTACAAACTTAGGAAGATCTCTCACTTCCTGAGTAGAACTTATCTTGATAATATTGTCAAAGTTAACATGACACATTCTTCTATGCCACAACCAACTTTCATCAACTTGAGCAATCAGACAAATTTTATTAGCACAATTACGCTAAAAGATATTACCTTTTATTTTTGTACCTGATGCAATCACATTTTCGAAACTCCCCAATATTCTGCACTTTCCATCCTTGAATTGAAGATTGTATCCCTTATACACCATCATTCCAACACTTAAAAGATTATGCTTCATACCTTCCACATATAGGGAATCATCAGTATTATGCTTACCATCAAGAGAAATGCATCCTCTACCACGGATTACACCAACTTTTTCATCACCAAATATTACAACACCACCATCATATTTTTCCAAGCTCACAAACTTACTTTTATCACCTGTCATGTGATGAGAGCATCCACTATCAATCACCCATTCATCTTTTTCATCAACTCTGGCCGCTAGGGATTTCTGCACATTTGTACATCTAGCAGATTCAGTAGGGGTAGGATTATTTTCCTTGATAGCAATAAATACCCATTCGTCCTCACTTACATTCCCTTTAGAAAATTCATCATCTATGACACCTTCATCAGCAACATAATAGCACTTTCTTTGAAATCTAGGCTTGTTGGATCTTGGCTTGGGAACTGTTTTTGGACACCTTGATGCAAATGACCTATCTTATTGCAAGAAAAACATTTAATAGGAAACTTCTCTTTATACTTACCTTCTCCTCTAGCTTCTCTCTTGACAATAAGTGCTTCAAGCTCATCTAGTTTTCTCTCCTCTTCTTCAATATCTATCATTTCCTCCTCATACTTGAATATCTTCCTAGAAGAACTTTCTCCCATATCATATATTTGTTTATCTTTTCCAAAGGTAGTAGCTTTGAATGTAGATTTTGTCTTAGGAAGAGCATCACTAAACTCACTCAACTCAAAAACAGAAAGCTTACCAATCAACATGTCTCTGGTTACATTTGTCACAGTCCGGATCTCCTCAATAGCAGCAACTTTGTGTTTGTATGCAGCAGGTAAGGATCTGAGCACTTTAACAACAATCTCTGATTGTTCCAATGTGCCACCGAAACATTTGATACTGCACACAATTTCATTCACTCTCTATATAAAAGAAGTAATGTTCTCATCTTCACCCATTCTCAACATTTCATATTTCCCTTTCAGGCTTTGCAGCTTTCCAATCTTCACATGGGCATCACCTTCATACAAAGTTTCCAAATTTTTCTAGATCTCATGAGTAGTCTTCAGATCCAACACATTTTTCATCTCAAAATCAATTAGAGCACTCAAAAATGCTTCCTTAGCCCTGATATTGTACTCGACATCCTTAATCTTAGCAAAAGTAGAAGGACCATTCTATGGAATGATATACCCATTCTTTGTAATGTTCCAGAAAGGTTCACCAATGCATCTCAAATGACACTCCATTCGATTCTTCCACGAAGAATAATTTGTTCCATCAAATCTCAGACTATCCTTCTTATATGTTGCCATCCCAGATCACCTCAAGATATTAAACTTCTTCAAGGAACCTGCTTTGATAACAATTGTTGGCAACACAAGGGTAGACGACTAAGAGGGGGGGTGAATCAGTTGTCATAGAAATTCAAACTTATTAAGCTTATTCACCTTATTCTCAAATCTGATTAATAACCATGAAAGCATAAATCATCAACACATCAAAAACACACATAACACCAATATTTTTTTTACATGGAAACCCTATTAGGGTAAAAACCATGGTGGAGGTCAGTCCACAAGATTATAATCTGTTAAAAGTATAAAGAAGGAAATGGGGAATGCACATGCATTTAGGCACACTGCTTAGATCTCACTACTTAATTACAACAAGGCTCACTTCCCAAAGGAAGACACACTGTCTTACAGAAACATTTAGATTACATCCGAAAGATTTTGAACTGAGAAAATAGTGTCTACTAATGCCTGATTATAGTTCTGGTTAAGCACATGAACACTTCTTCACACTCTTCTTCTTCCTTCAAATGATTAGGACATTATTCACACATCTCACACACAAGCATACATTCCAATGAAATAAACAATCGCTCATTTATATCCGCAACAAGAGATTACATAACTACATGTCGGCTTCAACAAAATAATAAAATGAATACAAATTGTCAGCCCATTGAAACAATAAATAATTTTCAATGCAAATCAACCAAGGTCAGCCACAACATAGTGAAGACCCAAAATAAAATCCTCAAACATGAAACACCTTCAAAAATTATTCCTCAAAGATCCAAAACACACTACAATTACCCTGTCGGCCATGAACATGAAAAACATGAACACACAAGAGAAAATCACCAATCGCGAGCACAACGATCAATGTAGATGTGTAACACGGATAGAGCACAATCTAGAAACATCCAAAAACATCATGAATCACCAGAGAAGCATCTACGACAACTGAAATTACTAGAATCACATTATCTTCATTTAGGAACACCAACTAAAGCAACATAAAAACTATTAGAACACAAATACTCATAACTCGATTAAATCTTCATGCAGATCTTTAAAACTTAACGTGGATAAACTAGATATACTTGAAAAAAAACCCTTTAATCCACAACCTCTAATCATCAACGTACTAAGTAAACCAACAGATTGAACTTCACATCACCACTATCAACCTGCAACTTATTTATTACAATTTTCTCAATATCCTTGACATATACAGCTTAAAGACATTAATTCCAATAGTGTTGACATCAATGACAACCACATATCAGCAACACAACCACAACATCCAACAATCTCCCCCTTTGGCATTGATGGCAACACATGACGTGAAAAACACCATCAAGGCAACTAACTCTTGGCACTTACTCCCCCTTAGATTCTGACTCTTTTCTCCTCAACTCTCTCACATGACTCCTCCCTAGATGACTCTTCTCCCTCGATAATTCACAATTTTTCACATGACTCTTCTCCACCTTTGACATCAATGACAAAGATACACACAAGCTATGAACCACATATTTGAACATCTGACTACTCCCCCTGAGTAGTAGCCACCACAACATCAATTTGGATCAAGATACGACTATGAAATGCACAAAATGATGCAATTCAATGCATCTTAGTTATGATTAGGAGGGGTAATCACCCCTAACTTCCCTCTGAGATACTCAAAATTATCCTTAGGAAAAGGCTTGGTAAAGATGTTTGCAATTTGTTCCTTAGTAGGCACATACTCCAGTCTGACTTCCTTTTCACTCACCTTCTCTCTCAAAAAGTGAAACTTGATAGATATATGCTTGATCTTTGAATGCAGCACCAAATTCTTAGAGATGTTAATTGTACTTGAGTTATCATAGAATAAAGCAATAGGTTCATCATACACAACTCTGATATCTTTCAACATCTGCTTCATCCACAATACTTGAGTGCAATTGTTAGCAGCAGCAATGTATTTTGTCTCTATAGTAGATAAAGAAATGACATTCTACTTCTTACTTAACCATGAAATCAGCTTCTTTCCCAAGAAAAATGCACCACTACTAGTACTTTTTTTTCATTCACATCTCCTACCCAATCAGCATTAGTAAAGGCAATCAAAGTAAGATCATCATCTCTAGGATACCTTAGGCCAAAATCAACTGTCCCCTTCAAGTATCTAAAAATACTCTTCACAGAAGTCACATGAGATTCCTTAGGATCAACTTGAAATCTTGCAACAATAAATACATCATTCATGATATCAGGTCTAGTTTGAGTCAAATAAAGCAATCCACCAATCATTGATCTATATCTAGTCTGATTTTCCTTTAGGGAATCATCATCTTGTGTCAACTGGCTTTGAGTCTTCCATACCAAACTTCTTCAGCAATTCTTTCACATACTTGGACTGAGATTTAAATATTCCTTTATCTAACTGAGTGATTTGCAATCCTAGAAAGAATTCCATCTCTCCAATCATAGACATCTCAAACTCATTTTGCATCTCATCAGCAAACTTCATGCACAAACTATCATCTCCTCCAAAAATGATATCATCAACAAAGACTTCAATAATCAAATCTTTATCATCATCAATCTTGAAATACAAATTACTATCAGCAGTACCTTTGTTAAATCCAAGATTCAACTTGAATACTTTTCCAATATGGCATACCATGCTCTTGGGGCATGCTTAAGTCCATACAGTGCTTTCTTCAACCGACAAACCATATCTCCTTGATCAATCAATTGAAATCCATCAGGTTGCTCAACATACACCTCTTCTTCCACTTCGCCATTTAGAAATGTTGACTTGACATCCATTTGATAAACCTTGTAGTTTTTGTAAGCAGCATAAACAAGAAATAGTCTCACAGCTTCAATCCTAACAACAAAGGAAAATGTTTCTTTAAAGTCAATTCCTTCCATTTGAGAATATCCTTTACATACTAGTCTTTCTTTGTTTCTAACCACTTCACCTTGCTCATTCAGTTTGTTTCTAAAGACCCATTTAGTTCCAATTACATTTTTGGCCTTAGGTCTAGGAACAAGTATCCATGTGTCATTTTTCTCAATTTTTTGTAGTTCTTCTTTCATTGCTTCAACCCAATGTTCAACTTTGCATGCTTCATTGACATTAGTAGGCTCAGTCTTTGAAATCAAATAGTATTCCTCTACAATTTTTCTCCTATTCTGAACACCTTTGTTCTTATCACCTATGATATGATCTTCTGAATAATGTAGTCTTACATACCTTGGAGTCTTGGATGTTCTTGAACTTCAGGCTCTTGTGATCTCTCTTTTGCATTTTCACTAGTTTCTCCTTCCTCTTGATTTACTTGATTCACCGAAATGATTTGAACTTGATTTGAAGTTTGAACTTTCTTTCCCTTATTTGAACTATTAGTTTGATCATCTGGATCATATCCACAGGTTTTGGATGGTCTAACTATGTCTTCATCAACTTTGACATTTGCACTTTCAACCATTTTCCTCAATCTCTTATTATAGAACCGGTAGGCCTTGCTTTAGTAGAATAACCAAGAAATATTCCTTCATCATTTTTGATATAGCATTTACTCCCAAAGATTTTGAAATATCTAACAGTAGGCTTATGACCATACCATAGCTCATAAGGGGTCTTACCAGTATTACCTTTGACTTGTACTTGGTTGAGAGTGTAAACAATAGTACTCATAACTTCTCTCCAGTATATATGAGGAACATTTCCTTCCAGCATCATAGTTCTAGAAACTTCTTCAATTGTCTTGTTTTTCCTTTTGACAACTACATTTTGCTGAGGGGTCTGCGGTGCAGATAATTGTCTCTTTATTCCATGTTCTTCACAAAAAGAATTAAACTCACCAGAAGTGAATTCACCACCTCTATCTAATCTCATACATTTAATCTTCAGACCTGTCTATGTCTCAACCATAGCCTTAAAGATCTTGAACTTCTCCAAAGCTTTAGATTTCTCCCTTAAGAAATTAACCCACATCATTCTAGAATAATCATCAATGAGTAACATGAAATACATGTATCCTTGTAAACTTTTGACTCTAGAAGGACCACACAAGTCAGTATGCACAAGCTCCAGCAATTCATTTGAACAATGATGTTTCCTCTTAAATGAAACTCTAGTTTGCTTCCCTAATTGACATTCCTTGCATATAGCATTCATAGGTCAAATTACCAACTTAGGAAGATCTCTCACTGCTTGAGTAGAAATTATCTTGATAATATTGTCAAAGTTAACATGACACATTCTTCTATGCCACAACCAACTTTCATCAACTTGAGTAATCAAACAACTTTTACTAGCACCATTCAGGTGAAAGATATTACCTTTTGTTTTTGTACCTATGCAATCACATTTTCGAAACTCCCCAACATTCTGCACTTTCCATCCTTGAATTGAAGATTGTATCCCTTATCAACCATCTGTCCAACACTTAAAAGATTATGCTTCATACCTTCCACATATAGGACATCATCAGTATTATGCTTACCATCAAGAGAAATGCATCCTCTACCACGGATTACACCAGCTTTGTCATCACCAAATATTACAACACCGCCATCATATTTTTCCAAGCTCACAAACTTACTTTTATCACCTGTCATGTGATGAGAGCATCCACTATCAATCACCCATTCATCTTTTTCATCAACTCCGGCCACTAGGGCTTTCTCCACATTTGTACAACTAGCAGATTTAGTAGGGGTAGGATTATTTTCCTTGATAGCAATAAATACCCATTCGTCCTCACTTACATTCCCTTTAGCAAATTCATCATCTGTCACACCTTCATCAGTAGCATAATAGCACTTTCTTTGAAATCTAGGCTTGTTGGATCTTGGCTTGGGAACTGTTTCTGGACACCTTGATGCAAAATGACTATCTTATTGCAAGAAAAACATTTAATAGGAAACTTCTCTTTATACTTACCTTCTCCTCTAGCTTCTCTCTTGACAATAAGTGCTTCAAGCTCATCTATTTTTCTCTCCTCTTCTTCAATATCTATCATTTCCTCCTCATACTTGAATATCTTCCTAGAAGAACTTTCTCCTAGATCATATCTTTGTTTATCTTTTCCAAAGGTAGTAGCTTTGAATGTAGATTTTGTCTTAGGAAGAGCATCACTAAACTCACTCAACTCAAAAACAGAAAGCTTACCAATCAACATGTCTCTGGTTACATTTGTCACACTCTGGGTCTCCTCAATAGCAACAAATTTGTGTTTGTATGCAGAAGGAAAGGATTTGAACACTTTAGCAACAATCTCTAATTCTTCCAATATTCCACCGACACATTTGATATTGCACACAAGTTCATTCAGTCTCTACATAAAAGAAGTAATGTTCTCATCTTCACCCATTCTCAACATTTTATATTTCCCTTTGAAACTTTTTAGCTTAGAAATCTTCACATGGGTATCACCTTCATACAAAGTTTCCAACTTTTTCCAGATCTCATGAGCAGTGTTTAGATCCATCACATTTGTCTTCTCAAAATCAGTCAGAGCACTCAACAATGCTTCCTTAGCCCTTATATTGTACTCAACATCCTTAATCTTAGCAGAAGTAGAAGGACCATTCCGTGGAATGATATACCTATTCTTTGTAATGTTCCAGAAAGGTTCACCAATGCATCTTAGATGACACTCCATTAGAGTCTTCCACAAAGAATAATTTGTTCCATCAAATCTTGGACTATCCTTCTTATATTTTGCCATCCTGGATCACCTAAAGCTATTAAAATTCTTCCAAGGAACCTTCTCTGATACCAATTGATGGCAACACAATGGTAGACAACTAAGAGGGGGGGATGAATCAGTTGTCACAAAAATTCAAACTTATTAAGCTTATTGACATTATTCTCAGATCTAATTAATAACCATGAAAGCATAAATCATCAACACACCAAAAACAGACATAACACCAAGATTTTTTTTACATGGAAACCTTGTTAGGGGAAAAACCACGGTGGAGGTCAGTCCAGAAGATTATACCCTATTAAAAGTATAAAGAAGAAAATGGGGAATGCACATGCATTCAAGCACACTGCCTAGAGCTCACTGCTCAATTACAACAAGGCTCACTGCGCAAAGGAAGACACACTGTCTTATAGAAACATTCGGATTACATCCGCAAGATTTTGAACTAAGAAAATAGCATCTACTAATGCCTGATTATAGTTCTGGTGAAGCACATACACACTTCTTCACATTCTGCTCACTCTTCTTCACACTCTTCTTATTCCTTCGAATGATTAGGACATTATTCACACACCTCACACACAAGCATACATTCCAATGAAATAAACAATTGCTCATTTATATCTACAACAAGAGATTACATCACTACATGTCGGCTTCAACAAAATAATAAAATGAATACAAACTGTCGGCCCAAAACAATAAATAATTTTCAATATGAATCAACCAAGGTCGGCCACAACATAGTGAAGACCCAAAATAAAATCCTCAAACATGAAACACCTTCAAAAATTATTCCTCGAAGATCCACAACATGCTACAATTACCCTGTCGGCCATGAACATGAAAAACATGAACACACAAGAGAAAATCATCAATCGCAAGCACAACGATCAATGTAGACATGCAACAGGGATAGAACACAATCTAGAAACATCAACAAACATCATGAATCACCAGAGAAGCATCCGCAGAAAATAAAATTACTAGAATCACATTATCTTGATTTAGGAACACCAACTAAAGCAACAAAAAAATTGTCGGAACACAAATACTCATAACTCGATCAAATCTTCATGTCGGTCTCTGAAACTTAGCATGGATAAACTAGATATACTTGAAAAAGGACCCTTTAATCCACAACCTATGATCATCAACGTACTAAGCAAACAAATAGACTGAACTTCACTTCACCACTGTCAACTTGCAACTTATTTATTACAATTTTCTCAACATCCTTGACATATACATCTTTAAAGACATTAATGCCAAATTGTTGACACCAATGAAAACCACATATCAGCAACACAACCACAACATCAAACAATTCAACACTCCAATTCTAAACACTAGTACTGGTGGCATTGGTAGTGGTAGGGGGACAAATGATAGTGACACAATGAACTTTAAATTTGAGATGCAGGTCGAAGAAAATGAAGACGACTCTTTTACTTCATCTCAAATTGAATGTCAGTTTTAGGACCCTAACTCCATTTGGGAAATGGAAGTGAATTAGTAGCTTTTAGGTATTTATAGTGCACTTCATGAATCATTTTCCAAACTGTAGTTGATATTTTATATTGTATTCCATGGTATTGAATTTGATATGTGATTCTTCATCATTTTTAAAGAACAACACTTATCACACTACTTATAAATTTCTATTGCATTTCCATTCACAAAATATTTGATAAATTACTGAAAGGAATATTAATTCATTCCTTGAACAGAAGCTAATAGTTGACATCCATAACATAAACACATGATGTGATATGACAACTTATAAATAACTGTTGATTATTTTGAATCAGAATATAGTGAATACAATACTGGAGAGAAAGATAGATTGCTATTATATTCAAAATTAAAGAAATGCACTTAAGTATTTGAGTCATCTTTTATTATTATAGAGCAAAATTACAACATTTCTTATATGTGTTATCAAATAGCTTACAATAGGCATCCCAAAAGATGCTTAAATCTTGTTGTCTTTCTGATCTGGGTGTTCTATTGATTAAATGGAATATGTCATTAGGCTTAGGGTTTTAGTCATTCTTATGTTCTAGGGTTTATGTGTGTTCTAAACCCTCTCAAAAACCCTAGGTGTCTTTTCATTTTAACTACATTCTAATTCAAAGCTGATCGGATTTTACCCATTCTCGGTCTCTTAAGTCATATCTTATGCCTTTGCATCCATTTACTCACTGGCCCCTTGAGCCTAGTGTTCTTGGTTGCTACCCATAGACTCCTTATAAATCTTGCCTTGTCTTATGCAGGTCATAAGATTCTTTAATTCTTGTTCTTTCCCTAAGTTTGAACTTTGGGTTTTAATATTCGCTCAATATCGTTCATTTTATAAACCTAGGAAGGCAGCCCCTTTTAAGTCATGTAATAAGTGCACGTGCTTATTAAAATCCTTTGTTATCCTTGGCAGTTCATAGATATGGTTTCTTAAGTTCCCTATTGATTTGAAGAATATATTTTGATTCTAGAGAACTTAGACTACTCATGGGAAACTTGTTGGGGATTACAATAAGGTCGTTTTGTAGTTGTGTACTTCTTGTAAGACTCCATGTTGTTGTTTCCCAACACAATCCAAACTATCAATCTAATGGAAATAACAAGAGAAGTTAGATTCATCATATTGTAGATTTCTAGGTTCCTTTTCAACATCAAAAGTGGGACAAAGGTCTCTTTCAATCCCATTTATGTTAATTAGTTCAACCTTGAAAAGTAGAAAGGGAAATCTATGGATATATATCACTAATGGACTTGAGTAGACAGTTTCATTGAGGTACAAGATTTGGATGGTAAAATAGCAGTGACAAAAGGTAAGGTTTGTGAATATTGGCAAAACAGTGTGCTAGTGAAGGTATCCTCCATAGTGAGATATGACAAACAAAATAGAAATGACAGTGAACAACAATCTTAGTTTTTAGTCATACACAGTCATAAAAGATCTTCAAGGATATTCATTGCTTAATGTGCAAATGAATATAGATTGAATAAGACAGTAGGACAATCATGTTGAGCAATTTGAAGTTTTGGATAGAGGTACAGTGCAATGACACATTAACAACACCCTTGAGGAGAGTGACTTGTTGCCAAATTGGGAATACAATATATAATAACAGATAGTCAAGCATGATGAGTAGTTTGAGGGAAATGATCTCATTGCAATTTTATGAAAATCAATGACCTTAGTAGTCAAACATATAGGATCAAATGAGAATTTTGCAAGGGATTGTCACAAATGAAAGCTTGACTGTGTATATCAAAATGCAAGTCATATCAGTAGTTGAAGAGGCAGGGTTTATGTAGTCCTAAAAGAATAATATTTCAGTTGATCACAAATCTCATGACAGGAAGGGTAGTTAGCACAATGTATGAGCAAAGCTTCATGAGAGATTAGAGAAATCAAGTGCCATAAAAGAGGGCAATCATATTATTGATGTCAGATTTAAGACTGTCATCATAAAATTCCATAGTTTTGTATGTCAAGAGAGTTTTAAGTGGCAGTCCATAAAGGAGACTGTCAAAGCATGATGAAGGTAGAACAGGGGTAGTCTACAATGAAGGGATCATACCATGGAGCATAGCTATAAATGCTTTGGTTGTCAAGACACAATAGAAATTGCAAAAAAGGTCCTTCATCCTTTTCAATGAAGACAATGCTCTTTAATATTGCATCACAGTCAAGGTTAGTATGATGTAGCTAATCATTGTAGTCAATGGACAACAAGAATGAGAGTTGAGAACTTGAGACAGTTGATGAGTTTAAGACTATGAGAGATGGACAGTGAAATGGCACCATCATTCAAACAAATGTTGAGAAGGTGATGGCTTTTAGTTAGGGGATATGATCATGAAAACTTTCATCATAGTTATGCAGAGTATCAAAAGGAGTTACTAAGAATTTAACATAAGATACCAATAGTGAAGAAGTGCAGGTCACAAACAATTTCCCATGCAAATTTGATTAAGCTCTTAAGACAAGAACATGAGTACTAGGTACAATTATAAAGCTTCTAAGAGTTAGCACAACTCCATATAAGGGGACTTAGAATGATTGGTTGAAGGAGTTTTCTAAAGAGGTTAAATGATTGTTATCTAGGTGATAGAGTCATTAAAGAGTGAAACCATCAGATGATAGAGACAATACCTCACACATAGCACAGTCACTGCATTACAGTCAACAATCGACAAAGTTATGTGAAATTTTCAACAAAGGCAACCAATGGTGAAAGGTTAGTGGTATTGCTACAATGAGCAATCATTCCTTTAACAGATATAAAGAAAAAATAAAACAAGGCATAAATCACAATGGAATGTTGACCATGGTTTGCATGAGATTGTTTGATTGAATAAGTGAACAGTGTGTCAGCAAAGTATGATTAGTGCAGGGATAGCTTAGTAAAGTTACTTTAAGATGACAATTATCTCTCATCATGTAGAATACCATGACTCCTACACCCAATAATTAAATTGAAATAGTTGCACACATGCCCTATCATTATGCAAGGGAGGAAGTTTTGGCATTCATGAGGGTGGTTAAATAGTTGGGACTCTTATGAGCAGCTAAGGGACAACATCAAGGGGAAAGTTTTGAATAGTAAAGAAAAATATGGTGACAAGGACAGCAGTTGGAGCTTCTTGGAGACCAGTTTGAAGGAATATAGGAGCTGAAAAGGCTTTCAACTTTCTTCCTCAGCGTACAACTAGGGCTTATTTGAAATCAACATTGAACACCATTCAGTTGAGCACTCAAGGAGAGTTTTGACTTGTTCAAGACTATTACACGTGTCATCTATCCATTGCAATTTGTAACTAGGTCTTAGGAAATTCATTTTGGAGGCTCAATAGGCATGCCTTGTTTCATTTTGAATTAATTCTTTCACCTTTTGAAAATGCATTGTAAGATGGAGCAACTTCTTTTCTCTCTTTTTGTGACTGTAACTCTGATTTTTTAGTTTTTAGACTCAAAAAACAATGTAATTTCAATTTCCAAGCAATGAAGACAACTTATTTCAGATCCAAACTCGTCTAACACTTCTTTGGCACCATGTTTAGTAAAATTTATTCCTTTTATGTGACTGATTATATGTGTTCTATTATTTCTTTTTTTGTGTTCTAGTGCAAAACCTCAAAATATGATCAAAACAAGCATTTGTAAACAGATTCAAAAATACTCATGCAGGTTATAGATTGTGGCAAAAATTATAAGGCTATTCTAGTTGTAAAATATCTCATTTTCCTTCTAGAATAACATCAATAAGTTCCCTTTTTATGAAATATTGATGGGTGAGATGTTAAAAACATAGATTGTGTAGCAAAAAGTTTAGTTTGAGCCATTGTAAGTTCAGGACAAGTTATTGGTCTGAGAAAATAATTTGGTGCGTCACCTTGTTAGCTATAGTTAATTTTTTTCAAGCATTTTAAGTTATATTCGGTCTTCTTCTTACCCGTTCCCTTCAAAATAAGTAGGTTTGGTCAAGTTCTAGGTGATCAAGCAAGAGGAACCAACCTTCTTTGGAGGTTCATTCCAAGTTTTAGGCAACCCACAGGTGTAGAAATGCTCCCATGTATCAACAGGTAGTTGAGTTGATAGATTAGCTTCGGGTGCATACTTTTTTGATAACCATATGACTATATGATCACCAACGACCTACACAGGCCCTTATATCAGCTTGGTACGATTGGATTTTGCAAAAATCATTCTATATTTTTTTAAGTATTTACATAACTCATAAAAAATTAAAAATGACAAAAAAGCAAAAAATGCAATACCCAAAGGGTACTACATAATTTTCTAGGGCATATACACCATAGTGTCAAGGCATTGATAGTCAAATCACCCATGGCGATGCCACATTCCTAACTTGATGGCCCTCCAAGCTTCCTTTTCAACCCACATAGTTCCTCCAATGTTCATTTATTTGGCTAGCTGGTGCCCAAATCCACTTTCTTCACACACTAGTGGTGGATTTTCCTCTACCGACTAGTGGCCCAAGCACTTATCGGTGGTATTTTTAGTGTACCCTCCAACTTTCTATCTGTGCCAACATCCACTGGAATATTTTAGGTCTTTATAAAAATATTCCTTCAATATCATCATTTTCTAACAATTGACAATTTTTTGATAAGAGAGGAATATTTTGGGTGGTAACAACATATTCTAGTGTTGAAATCAACATGAAATTATCCTTATATCCTACCAATTTCCCCCTTCAAGCCCTAACTTTTTTGGAAGAATGAAGAAGGTAACCTTTGGGTTTATTGTCATTGATGCCAACACTATTTGGTAATTCAATCCAAAAATTCTCTCAACTGAAAGGATCCCCATAAGTTTTTTATATGTTGATAAGGTGCATCGGATATGGCTATACACATTTTTTTTTGGTACTCTAGTTGATTTGGTTGTGGTTCCTTTACGATAGAAGTTCAACATTTTTTTCTTGTCTGACAGTGTTATGGACTGCTATCTTTTTGGGTAACATATCCTCTATTGGTCCAAGCTGACCCAATCCATATGATTTGTTGTATGCATAAAAAAGTTTTTGAATTAAGCCTACAATTCATCATGTGTTATGCAAGCCAACCTAGTTAATATTTAAAGAGACAGTCATATATAAGCAGATGGTGATGAAGTGTAGAGATGTGATAGTGAGAGTGTGATGTGAAGAAGAAGGATTGAAGAAGTGAAGTGGTACACAGTGATGTGAAGGTATTTTGTGTATGTGTAGGACCGAAGCAGAATCTTGATAATCTAGTGCTTAACTAGAACTGATGTTTGCACACTCTAGGTGTACTTAGTTCATTATTGGCAGTGAGCCATACTTCTTTTTGTATTTTGGAGGTAAGCCATTTTTCTGTAATTCGGCTATGATCCTTTCAAGGATAGTGAGTTATGGTAGTGAGCCATGTAATATCTTATGACCGATTATAATATATTGTGAGCTAATCCTCACTGTGGTTTTTCCCTGTTTGGGTTTTCCATGTAAAAATCATGTTGTCAATGTGTTATGATTCATTTTATGTTATGGGTTAGTATTGGTTGGTTAGTAATTAATTATGTTGGTAGAATACTGATTCACCCCCCCTCCCTCTCAGTATTTAGTGTATTCAACAAACTTGGCCTAAAAGAGCTATTTTTTTTCTCTTCACCATAAATTGGGCATAGGGCATTAAAATTGGGTAAACAATATTTGTCAAAAAACTTGTTCTATATACTTTCTAGTGGTCTAGGTCTCATCATTAGATTTTTTATTTCAATATAGTTTATCACCTGTCAAATTTAGATCATCATTTTTTGCTTCCAAGATCATAAATATTCACTTGTATCTCCATTTTTTGTGATTCTTACAGCATATGAAAGGAATTTTAGAGCTCTTCAAATCTATTTATCTATTTTTTCTAGAATTTGCCCCAAGGGCATTTTACTTAGTTTTTTGTGATTTCACATTATGTTTAATTACTTGGTCGTATTGGTACCTAGAAAGGATATATTTAGGTGAGAAGAATTCATTTGATCTTATTTACATGCATTGAGGTTATTGGGTAAGTGCACAAAGATGGGGGGGCAAAAAGGGATCTTAAGTGACCACTTTTTTAAAAAAATTAGGAAATACTGAACTTGGATGAGAAATTGAAGATAGTTACACTCAAAATTTTAAGATGCAAAAAAAAAGAGTTGTAGTGTTATGAATCTACTTTCTAAACTACTATTTTTTTTGTAAAATGGTAGAGATTAAGGGGTTCAAAAAGGGGGCCACACAAATTGGTCATATTTTTTTCAAAAAACCATAACATAGTGTCTGGTGTGGCCCCCCTAAAATGTTAACTATTTTTTAGTATTTTAAAAATCACTTCAGTTTGAAATTAGCTATCATGTAGTTTATCCCTTATTTTTTGATAATTTTTAATGAATATATGACTTTTTACTAATTTTCAAAGTGGACACATCCTGAAAAATAAAAATTTGAACATTCTCCCCCCTATTTTTTTGAAAACTAATTGAAAATCATTTTTTTTTAATATGTGTATGAAACGATAGAAATAGTGTGCCCCACCTTTTGGGGAGATGGGGCACGAGCTAGGGTTTAGGACCTAGACCTATTTCCCTCAAGTTTTATTCAAGAAAACCTTTGAGATCTCAATCTAAAGGTAGAAAGGGGGGAATAGATCTTGCAATAAGGTATCCTAGGGTGTGATTAAGTACTAAAATGGGGTTCACCATCAAGCTAAGTCTTGGAAAAACAAGTAACATGCAAAACCTAATATAAATCAGAACAGTAAATTGGGAAATTAGAGAATTACACCTAGAAACTTGAATGTGCTTAGAATAAGCTCTGAAATTCTAAAAATGCATACTTTAGGGCACACTGGGACTTATTCGCTAGGTTGGGCATATTAGTACTAGACTAGGGTTTCTAGGTTGAAATAGTAATTAGGTGATGACAAGCTTGGATCTTCAAAAATCTAGAAAATTCACTATACTGTGACTCATAAACCTCTTGTGGCATATTAGTCCCATCCTACTTTTTCAGAAAATCAAAGGTCAAATCTGCTCTTCTATCCCTGCTCTTCCTTCCCAACCTAATTTTTGGATCTGAACCTGTAAAAAGACCTACAAAATAGAATATATTGTTTATTTGTTTATGAGGGGTTTGCCTTGGTCAAACCCCTAGTTCAGTAATTAAACCTTCATAAAAATAATGGATCTTGAAAGTAAATGTGAACACAAACCCTAATCTTAAGTGCATCTAAGATTAGGAAATCTGAAATGCAATGCAACCCTATTCTAATGTGCTATAATGAGATGCATGAATGAAAAAAGCAAATGAATGGCTCAGTTTGGGAGATGTCTAATCACCCTAATAAGTTGTAATAAGACATGTACCTTCCTTAGGTTGAAAGTAGAGTGCTAATGGAGGATGGAATCACTTAGGAAACAAGTCATTAGGGTTGGTTCAATGGCTAGTTGCATCTCCCCAACCTAGAATCCATCATGATTTACCATAGGAAACCATCATCAATCCTTGACAATGCTAGATCTTGAATGAAAGTGAGCTTGAAGACCTACAAAAATATAATTATGTTGCTCCAAGACTTCAACTTTGCTTGTTCTTGAAAACTTGAATGCTCTTGTGAAAGTATGCTTGAGTGCTTGTGAATGCTTAGACCCTTGAATTTGCTTCCTCTAGATGAAAATAATGATTTAAAACCTTGTTTAAGGCACCTCATCTAATTTACCATTTATTCGATCTCAAATGCCAACATCAACCAAATTTTTGAATTAAAAACTTGAATTTTGCTGCTCAAACCCTAAAAAGGGGTCATACAAGACTCATAAGCCACTTGTGGCATATGGGTCCCACCTAGGGGGGCTCATACATCGAAAGTGGTGTATGAGTCCCACCCTAGTTTTTGGGGGTGGGCCAATGATGGATGATTTTGTTGATTTTGTCAGGATTTTAGTTGAAATAATCCTTGAGATCCAAAATAAAGGGTCTTAGGGGCCTATTAATGATGATTTAAAGGGTCATAAATGCAAGGGTACTAAAATAGGTCCATATTAAGTGAGAAATTATACCATCTCCAAGAAGGGAGTACAATTTCTATCATTACATCTATCCCCCACTTTAGTGCCTATATGACTCTATGTGCATATGCAAGCTAAAGGAATCTAAACAATAAACTTCCTTTCATAAAAGGATACTCATATGGATTCATTTGCAATACGAGAGAATGAATCCCCCATTGTAGCTATTTGCAAAACCACAATGTTAGGAACCGTCTCCTGCAACACAAATTCATTAGCCGCTCAAAAATCCTCTTATCTAACTTCTCATAGAAATCAAATTTGAGGATAGATGTATGTCCCCCCTTGATTTCACTTGAGGTGAAATCAAGATAGCAATTGAACCACATCGAATTAGATAAGTCTTATCATAGGGTATTTCCAAGTACCATACCACAGATAGACATTTAATGAGGATGGGAGCGAAACTACGATTCCAATGCAATAGACGACATCAAAAATGAAGTTCGCTAGCACCCGGTATGCTAGTTTGAATGAAAAGCGTGTTTAACCCTAATATTCTACAGACCGAATTTGAGCCTAGATTTAAGAGTAAAAAGTAAAGTTATTTGTAATCATTTTATCTTTTACCTTCTTGTAGTTTGATTTGGTTGGGGAGTGAGTGAAAATGTTGAGCGTTTGAGAGTATGTGCCCCCGAGAATCACTAGCTTGCATGAGGAGGTGGCGTGAGGTGACCTTCAGCATCAGGTGAGTTGATTTTTTGCCACTTTAGCTTTGTTTTTATGCATTTAATTTATATTTACGCATTTCTAGGTAGATTTAGGACCCTGGAAGAAAATTTTGTAAAGCGTCCCTTTTTTTGCTAAATGTCCCACTTTTTTGCAAAAGTGTCTCGTTTCTTCACGAAGTGTCCCAAATAGGGAATAAAGTGTCTAGGACCCTTCGAAAAGTATCCTAGAGAAAATTTAATACACTTTTTGACTATTGATGTATAGATTTAAGATTTTATAATGCTTATAGGATATATTTTACTTTTTGTTAGATTCCACCTCGGTCGTGACAACATCTCAACAGTGGACTATTTTGTCATCTATGGGACCTTGTCTCAACATTATCAAAGGAAGATACTCAGATTTTATAGACCACTGGGATTTACTGGGCATGCCTCATGCCTCCCATGAGGTACCATGATGCCATGTTAATGGCACTAGTAGAGCTCGATGGGATGCCAATACCTACACATTTCGTCTACCCACCGGCAAGATGATGATCACCTTGGAGGATGTACATTGCATCCTTCGAGTTCCCATCTTAGGCGAGACTGTGTGCTTCATAGGGGATTGTACATATGCACAAATGCGAGAAGATATAGGATATTTCCTGGGAGGACCAGTTCGAGAGGAGATCATAGGGCCACATGTTGAGTTAGTGTGGCTAATCTATACATGATAGCCACTATTGAGAGAGATCGTGATGTTTATAGTAGCACTAGTACTCATCCCCGATGGTTGGGGGCACATCTGAACAGAGGCCTTGTTCACATGATATGGAAGATGGAGCACCATAGGACTATATATTCCTAGGGCCGTAGCATTCTTAGACATCTATATTATGATCTCAAACGGTTCGCATAACACGAGGTGGATAGCATGGTAAATTGTATGTTGTTGCAGGTGTGGTGCCTAGAGCATATCACATGCACCAGACTGATAGGGTTACCTTCGATATCCGCCATCAGATACCCACGTACATTCAATTATCCATTGAGATGGGTGTGGCAGTATGAGGATCTTTTATACTGGAGAGTCACATTCAACCGCCTGGATCAAGAGGAGATCTTGTAGAGATCGTACTAGTTGATACCATAGTGGTTGGATGAGACCTGACAGTTAAGGAGGATGCAGATGGATAGATTTCTACTGGGTAAACATGATTACATAGTAAGACCATCCTACTACGATCGTATTATGCAACAATTCAAATAGATATAGGTACCACCAGTAGCACGACCCTTTTATAGGCAATCAGTGTGGAGTGCTCGAAGGCCTAGAGATATGAGATGATTCACCTCTGATGATGTCATCTTTAGTGACTCAGATGATGATGACCTTGATATGCCCCCGGTCTCTGACACTGATGACGTCGGTGCTACAGATGCATACGAGGAGTGGTGGGCAGAAACATGACCAACTCTGGTGTTTCCCATGGATCAAACTATAGGCTTTGCAAGACCACTTCTAGATCAGAGGGATGAGGAGGAGGAGGCAAGTGAGGGCACAGGGTTCAAGGCTATAGAATTATTTGTAGATGAGATAGATGAGGACTACGATGAGGAGGTAGACTTGCACTATGAGGGAGAGGATGAGGATTAGGATGAGGATGAGGGTGAGGATGAGGATGAGGATGAGGAGGACGAGGATAAGGAGGAGGATGAGGAGGAGTAGTTGATGAGTGAGGGCAGTGACACAACAGATGAGGGTCCAATTTCCTACAAGTGGAGAGATCCAACTCCCACCTGTGTTACTAGATCATAGTTAGCAGTCGCAGCACACATCGACACTTATGAGCATGGAGAGGCTAGGAAATCCTCCATGCCTCCTGCACAAGATGCAGCCGACCAGAGATCTAGGTGATGACACTTTATTTATTGTTATGCTTATGCTTATGTTCATTCTTATGCTTTTCATTTATATATGTATATCATGATGCATACTGATTAGCTTTATGATTTCTATCTTACAGGGTTTGTGAGAGATTTACAAGATCTATACCGACAAGTAGCTACAAAGATAGTGCCTCCTTCAGTCTTCGATCAGGCTATCGATATAGACTATGTTCCCCCACCCATCATGGAGTGGAACCTAGAGTTGTTCGAGCCTTATGTTAGATTGAGGGAAACATACAAGGGCTCTACTAGGCACGTTGATTGACTTGAGGCTTCCTATGAGGAGATTCAGTTTTTTCAAGGTCTAACGGAGGTCGAGATACTTCATGTAGAGGTAGCCAGGCTATAGGTAGATAGAGATTACATAGAAGGAGAACACCTAGAGGCCATCGGATGGGAGACCGTGACTATTGGATGAGCACAAGGTCTATAGTATGCATTGGATTCTCTTATTAGTTCACGATTACGATTGCATATTACCGTCTCTCAATGGAATATATCTAGATAGATGCAATCACTATATCTCGAGGGATTTGGTAGCCACAGGCCACCCTAGTATTGTATATTTGATGACATGTACTCAAAGATTTGTGATATATATATATAAATATATATGATCTTTGATGTTAGATTATTTATGCTTATGTGTTTTAAGTTAAATGGCAATGTGATTTATCAAATAATCTTTGTAAGACTTATTTAATAAATTTCTCCATAATTTAACATGCTTTATGTGAGCTAATTAAAACTATCCTAGTTTATTTTAGATGCAACATTGTGATTGAGTATGTTATGCTAAATTAAATGCACCTATGGTCTAATTGTAGAACATTAAATGCATATAAGGATCCAATATAACACAACATACAAGATTAACTTGAATAGTATGAAACCTAAAGTAATCATATAAAAAAATTAATTTAAATAATTACTTTAGTATTCGAGACACACAAATGATTGTTTGTCAAGAATGAAGCAATGCGAGAGAACATAGAATGTCATCTATTAACTCTAACACAAATGCTCTATAATTCTCACTATTCAAGAAGATTAGACATAGTACCAACGCAAATGTGTGACATTAATAGGTTCTTTAAGAGGTGTACCATCCATTTTTGTTAATGAATATGCTCCAGACCCATAACTTTCATCAATTATATAAGGTCTTAACCAATTAGGGCTGAAATTTCCCTTTTCCATCGGGGTGACATTGACATTTCGTTGATTCTTGCATAACACCAAATCACCTTTATTGAATAAACGAGGTATGACGTTATCATTGTAACTACGATTCATTATTCTAGAATAATCTTGAAAGTGCTCAAGAGAGTTAATGTGCTATTCGTCAGGCATTTCAAGCTGATGCAAACATTGTTCCTTATACGTGTTGTCATCAATAAGACCTTGAAGAGTGATTCTTAATGAAGGAATCTCTAACTCCAAGGGAATTATCGCCTTGGTTCCATAGATAAGGTTATAAGGGGTATTCCTAGTTGATGCTCTAACATTCATACAATAAGCTCATAATGCATAAGTTAGCTACGTGTGCTAATCCTTATTATGTTTGCTTATTGTTTTCCTTAAGATTTTCTCAAGGTATTTATTGGTTGATTCGGCTTGACCATTAGATTGTAGGTAGTAGGGTGTTTAAAAGTGATGTTGTATGTCAAACATTTCTAAGAACTTCTTCACATCCTTATTCTTAAATGGTGTCCCATTGTTAGAAACTAATGTGGAAGGAAGTCCAAAGCAAGCAATAATGTGTTCCACTATGAAATGAGATATTACTTTGGTGTTTGTAGAATGAAGGGGAATTGCTTCCACCCATTTCGTGAAATAATCTATTGCAATAATTATAAATGTATGTTTGGTGGAGGAGGGAGGTGCAATTTTTCCAATAATATCCAGGCCCCATACCGAGAAAGGCCAAATAAGAACTTGTGTGTGAAGCTCATAAGTAGGTTCATGAATCAATTTTCTATGTTCTTGACATTTGTGACATTTCTTAACATATGCAAAGAAATCTTGTTCCATATTCCTCTAATAGTATCCTATACGGATTAACTTTTGAACTAATGATCTTATGGGGATTCCTCAAGTGTTATGGGGATTTCAAATTGTTCAAGGAATCTAAGCAAGATACCATCAAAGGACCTCTAATACAACACATCAACAATAATTATGTATTTAGATGCAAGCTTCTAAAGGTGAGCTTGAGTATTCTTAGTTGTCGACTCAGTAAAGGTATCATTTTTTAAATAATTAAACATTGGTGTGTACCATTCACTAGAGCTTTCCATGGTGGTTGATAATACTTCTTCTCGCTTAGATTCTATCAATGGTTTCATAATTGTATGCAGATAAATGTGAAATATTTTGAAAGATCTTGAGGAGATATTAGAGAAGTTGCACTTGCCATTGCATCTGCATGCCAATTATCTTTTCGTGGGATGTTATCAATGGTATATGAATTAAAATTATCCAAAAAATTCATTGTGATATCCTTATATTTTGATAATTTGTCATGCTTCACTTGATACATTCCATTTATCTGTTTAATGACTAATTGTGAATCACCAAATATTTTAACATTTCAAGCTCCCACATTCAAAGCGGTGTGTAATCTAGCAATTAACGCTTCATACTTCACTGTGTTGTTTGTGCATAGGAAGTTTAAGTGATAAGACAAGGGAATAGGCTCTCCCGTGGGTGGGGTTATTATAACCCCTACGCCAGAGCCAGTTCTGCACTTAGACCCATCAAAGTATAATTCCCACATTTCTTCATCTTTATGAATAGTCAACACATTCTCATCAGGAAATGCTTCTATATTAGGTAATGCTAGGGGAGAAGGGGCATCAGCTAAGTGGTCGATCAAGGCTTGTTCTTTAATTACTTTTTTATGAAACAAACTTAAGGTCAAACTCATTCAACAACATAACCCACTTATCTAAGCATCCCGATAAATCTATTTTAGCGAAAAGATGTTTTAAAGGATCAAAGTTTGTCATCACATGTATTTCAATGTTTAGCAAGTAATGTCTCAATTTACTAGTAGTGGAGACAAGAGCTAAACATTGTTTCTCTATCATTGTGTATCGTGTCTTGTAATCAATCAGAGTTCAACTAATGTAATAGACATGATGTTCTTTACCATTTGGGTAAAAGTACAAACCTATGTCACACTTTATAAAGGAATTGGCCAACATGAGAAAAAGTTCTCAACTTCAACCACATAAAAGTGGTATTTATGTTTTGAGTTTCAAAATGATGTAAACTAATAAAATGTAGAACTTGTGTTGAAGTTCAATCCTGTAATTTTTCAAATTTAAAAAAAAAAAAATTGATATAATTTTATCAATTTAAAAGTAGATTTCGTTATGCTGAAAATTTCAAGAAAAAGTGACGTTCAGTTGACGTCAAGAAACAAATAGAAAAAAATTCATTTTCTCCTAAATTTTTTTCCCAGATAGCTAACTTCAATATCTAGGGCATGGAAAAAAAATATGAAATTTGATGTATATTTTTCTCATAATAACATTTTATAGTCAAACTAACCCGAATTTGACAGTTTTCAATTGACGTCAACTATTGTTTTTTTTTTCATTTTCAAAAAACAAAATATACCCTTTTGAAGATAATTCTTTCCTCTAGGGCATCACATATTTTCCAATTTGTTTTATAATGATTTACTATTTTTTATTTAATTTCAACTAAGCCTCTTTTTGACTTTGAGCTACCTACTTTCAATATCTTAAAATATTTATATTCTAAAATTAATCAAAATATAAATCTAATATATTTTTGGATTCAGCACTGTGAGCTCTACAAAAGGGTATTTTTATTTTTATTTTTAAAAATAATTTTGATTGACGAAATATTCAGTAGAAGTTGAAAATTTCTGGAAATTTGAGAAAATGGTGACCATGTTGTCATGCCACCTGCCATGTGGATAGATTCGGCCGAATAGGATTCAGTTGAATCCTATTCAGCCGAATAAGATCCGGCCAAACAATATTTGACCTAATGAGGTTCAGCCGGATTAGATTCGGCTGAAACGCATATTTATTCGAATTTGTTTTTTTTTCCCATTTTTTTGCTGAATCATTACCATTTGAAAAGAGTAATCTCCTAATTTGAGTTCTCAAAAGGGTATTCCATTTTAGTTTTTTATTTATTTTTAACATTGAAAATTTTCCAAAATTTATTAATGATGTTTTTGAGATGTATGGTTTTTTTTTTAATATCAAAATTGAGTTGTAGACCATATTAAACCTTTTTGTTTTGTAGGATGAAAATTTTCCTTATGGAAATGTATTTATCTATCTTTTGGATATGAGTGTCTTTGTTTTTTACCTTAATTTGTGTCACAATATTTGAATCACTTTGGACCTTTTGGTGTTAGGATTTAACTCTAGAGTTAGGAGTAGAGTGAACTTTTATTTCAATTCAAATTTGAGTGGTAAACTAGAGGAGCCTGAGAATGGATAAAATATAAAAATATAATTTAAAATAAGATCAAATAAACATAAACATAAACATAATTAAGACTCAAGACATTTTCATGATATTTTCATCATAGAATATCATCGAGACATTGTCACTTGATCTTTTTGTGATTGTTAGAATGCCATTGAGACAATATCACAATCTATTCATAATTGTTGAATTTAATTGAGGATATCTCATTATTAATGGGGGAATACTATTTAACTATATATGGATTTAAGCAGTATCATTCGAAATTCTATTCCCTACATCTAGTAGCCCCATCCTTTTAGATTAGCAAGTTGTTTATATCCAATGTGTGTACATAAATATATTCACATGATTATTGGTTGTCCTTTCCATTCTAATTGTCTGTTATTGATTTTTATTTTCATTTTCACTATTTGATTATTGGTGTTTATCACCATTTCAAATGTTTTAATTAGTAGTTATTATTATTTACTTTATATGTTATTAGTAGTTATCACCATTTACTTTGTGTGTTATTAGTGGCTAACACCAAATGTTACTATTGGATTCCATTATTCGATATTATTTTTTCAATGTGTATTCTATTGGATGCCTCATGTATGATATGCAATTAGTATGTTTGATTATTCAACCACTTTGTTTTGTGTGAGTGTTGTTGGACTACCTAATCAATATGCTCCTAGTACAAAGGGGTGGGCCTTATGGTCACACAATATTGGGTAATGTTGATCATTATTAGGTCCATATGGATTCCTTGATATGTTCATTGGAAGGTGTGGAATTATCTTGTTTTATCTTGTTAGTTGTATATTTATATTTCTATTTTCTTGGAAAAGTTGTAAAGATGGATCTTGTAATCCTTGATTAGCTTCAAGAATTTCTATTTCCATAATAAGATGAACCAAAATGTGAAACCATAATGTAAAATTTATTTAATGTGAAGATCATCATCTAAGAACCATAATGTGACAAATCACAATATAAAATGTATAACAAATCATGTATTTTCTTGTAAAATAAATCAAAGTGGAGGATGCCTAATATGACTGTGGATCGATCTCTCTCGTGATCCCTGTCTGGATCCATGTCCTGATTCTCTGGATCCCTGGCCCGATGCTTCTCTTGATCCTTGTCTCGATCCATGTCCCAATCCTCCTGAGCCCTCAAAAGAAAGTGCGTTAATTAATTTAATGTACACATGTGTAACTGTAAAGTCATCTTAAAATTTTGTACTTTCAATGTTTGAATGCATCAAGTACTTTAAATATTATAAATGTACCTCAAATGTATCATGCATAGGATCGTTTGCATGCTCCAAATCTCCAAAGCGTGACAAACCCTCGTTTTGGTACAAATTTAAAAATACAAGATTTCAATGAAGAGTGAGAACTACTTTAAATTCAATTTTGTTTTATATATGTATGTGAATTTGTAGAACGCAAAATATATCTAATTATTTGAAAGTACATGTGTCTCACCCTGGAGCACTCTACCAATGTCACTAAACTCATGAGAATGCATAGTCAAATTAGGGATACTTGTATCAGGTCGAGGACCAGTACCAAAGAGAAGTGAGCTATATGTGTCATGTACATCATGTGTAGTAACCTCAGTGGTTGTAGGCTAGTCTAGAATATGTTGATCATCTTGTGAAGTCGCCTCACCTTGACCCGACTGTCTACCAAAGTGTCATCTAATATGAGTTGCTACAACATCTAAAGGAATCCCATACTCATCACTGATAAACTGGTATGATGTGATTCTTAGCAATCTTGCATCAACCAGAAATATTTTTCTTTTAGTTTTGTTCTTACTCAGTTCATGTTGGTGGATTCGTCATCTTTTCTCACTACACCTTGTGGATCTTGGATTACATCATGGACATGTTCATTTTCCTTGTTCCAATATTTGAACGCAATTGGATCTTTTTCCGGAAAGTTATCGCTTTCGGAATCTCTTGGAAGTTTCTTGAACCGGCACCGGGATAGTTTTCAAGCCTATTGGCTAATTTGATCATTGTGGATCATCCCCGTGACTTGCAGATCTTAATGGTGTGATTTTAATTGTTCCATGGAGTTTCCCCAACCTTCAATACACTTCATCTTATGCACCTATTGGAGAGTAATTCAAACTTGAGGCTGACCTATTCATGTGCACGTTATATTTTCTTTCATTGGAAAATGTAATGATCTTTGGCCGACGCGAATGTTTCTTGACCTGCTGATATGCTATAAAGCTTGTAATCAATCATTTGAAGAACAGTTGTAGATTTCGATCCAAAAGAATAGTAGTGTTTGATATGTAGTCTTTTCACTCGCATAAGAGTATGTTTGAATGTTGTATATTTTGCATGGCCTATGAGCCGAATCTATAAGCCCGAATGTTGTCGGTTGAATGTAACTGAGTTAATTATTAATGAGAATATTTGCATCTACATTTTTCTCCATATTCTATGTTGCTTTCATTGTGTTACTCTTGCTACATGGCCCAGATTGTTCTCTTTGAGGACCCTCCTACCGTGGTGCCAAATTGGTATCAAAGCAAGATTTGTTCCTTGCATGATCATCAAAGTTTGTGAACTCTTGTTGAAGATTTGTTGTGGGGTGGTAGATTGAGGATCCGACCTACACCTATAGAGGGCTTGTGTGAAAATGGCAGGAAGAAGAAATGGTAGAAATGGAGTGCATAGAAATGCAGACCCAGCTGTGATGGAGATGCTAAGAGGAATTGCTGCTAGATTAGATGCAGTTGAAATGGCCCAAAGAAGAGGTCAACCAATTGATGATGTAAGTGATGAGGAGGTAGAATTTTAGGAAGAAAGAGGAAGAGAGGAGCAACCTGGCCTAGATTAGGGAGAGGATAGGTTCATAAGAGCCCTAACTAAAGTGAATACAAGACTGCATTTCAATCCATCGGATTATAATGGTAAGTTGGATTCAGATGTATTGTTGGATTTGATTACAGAAATGGAGAAGTATTTCAAATTTGAAGGTACCAATGAAGACAAGAAAGTGAATTTTTCCTATACAAAGTTGAGAGGACATGCATCCCTTTGGTGGGAACACTTGCAAACTGATAGGTAGAGAAGAGGAAAAGAAAAGATAAATTCATGGGATCATATGGTGAATAAGTTGAAGTCAAAGTTCATTCCTGCAGATTATCAGATTAGGTTGTTCAAGAAGTTGAAAAATTTGAAGCAGAAAGAATCTAGTGTGACAGAGTATACTGAGGAATTCTATAAGTTGAATACGAGATATGGACATTCAGAGGATGAGATTGAGCAAGTATCCAGATATGTGAATGGTTTGAGGTCATCTATATAGGATGAAATTAGTTTGATCAAGTTGCAGAGTGTGGAAGAGGCATATCAGTGTGCCCTAAAAGTAGAAGAGAAGTTGAATAAAAGACATGAGCAGAGACAAAGAGGAAGAACTTTTACTGGAGGAGGAAGAGGATCTTTTCTAGATTAGTTTAATGATAAGGAGATTAGTAAGAATGAAAATTCATACCAAAGAGGTGATGGAAACTCTTACAGAAGAGGAGGTTATGGTGGTTACCGAAATAAAGGTTATAGAAGAGATGATAGAGGACAGGAGAAAAGGATATTCAAAGGAACCTGTTATAAATGTGGTGGAGAAGGACATAGAGCATTTGAATGTAATTAGGGAGAGACAAGCAGAAAGATAGAGAACAATAGGAGAACAACCTTTGTTGAGGAGGATCATGCTGGATCATCTAATAAACTGGAAGATGGAGAAGTGTTGGTGAATAGGAGAGTATTGTGTCAAAGTGAGTTGGAGAAGGGACCATTGTAGAGAAAGAATTTGTTTCGAGCCAGATGCAAGGTGAATGGTAAATGTTGCAAAGTGATTGTTGACAGTGGAAGTTCTTAGAACCAAGTTTCAAAAGAAATGGTGACTAAATTGAAGTTGGAAAGGTTGAAGCACCCGAAGCCCTACCAGATTGCTTGGATTCAGGATGAGCATAAGATACTAGTAAGTGAACAATGTTTGGTGAAATTAAAGATAGGAAATTACCATGATGATTTTTTGTGTGATATCATGCCTATGGATATATGTCATGTTTTGTTGGGAAGGCCTTGGTAGTATGACAGATAGGCTATTCATGATGGAAAGAAGAATATATATACTATTGTTGCTAATGGGATGAAGCAAATTTTGTTGCCATTGGAAGATGTTCCTACAGTTGAAATTTGTACAAGTACTAGAGTTTGTCTAGTTGATGGAAGAAGATTCCTTGATGGATTGAGACATGAGAATATGTGTTATGCCTTGGTGCCTAAGAAGGCTGAAGATTTGAAGCATGTGGAAGAACACTCGGAAGAGATAAAAGAGATACAAACAAAATATGAGGAGATTATTTCAGATAATGTACCTAATGGATTGCCACCTGTAAGGAGTATTAGTCATTATATGGATCTGATTCTTGGAGCTAGTTTGCCTAATAAAGAAACACACCAAATGACACCGGCAAAGAATGAGGAATTGAATAAACAGGTGTGTGAATTTTTGAAGAAGGGTTTGATCAAAGAAAGCATGAGTCCATGTGCAATACATGTTGTGCTTGCACCTAAGAAGGATGGAGAATGAAGAATGTGTATAGATTCTAGAGCCATAAACAAGATTACGGTGAAGTATAGGTTTCCTTTTCCCTGGATGGATAACATTATGGATTGTTTGAGTGGAGCTAAGTACTTTGCGAAGATAGATTTGAAGAGTGGATATCATCATATTAGAATCAAAGAAGGAGATGAGTGGAAAACAGCTTTCAAGATGAATGAAGGGTTTTATGAGTGGTTGGTTATGCCTTTTGGATTGAAAAATGCACCGAGTACTTTCATGAGATTGATGAATGAGGTATTGAAGAAATTCTTGGGTGAGTTTGTGATTGTTTACTTGGATGACATCTTCATTTTCAATAAGAGTAGAGAAGAAAATTTGTGGCATATAAGAAAATTTTTTCAGAGGTTAAGAGAAGAACAGTTGTTGATAAACATTAAGAAGTGTAGTTTCATGAAGGAGGAATTGGTATATCTAGGATTTGTGATATCTATGGACGGATTAAAGATGGACCCTGAGAAGGTAAGAGAAATTGTTGAGTGGCCTACACTAGATAGCCTTGGAGAGGTAAGATCATTTCATGGATTGGCTAGTTTCTATCGGAAGTTCATCAGAAATTTTAGTTCTATTTGTAGTCATATGACAGAAATAATGAGAGGAGATAGGAAGGATTTTAGATGGACATCTAGAGCAAACCAAATTTTTGAGTTGTTAAAATAGAAGGTGACTGAACAGCCTGTGTTGGCTTTACCGGATTTCAGTAAGGTATTTCAAGTAGACTGTGATGCAAGTGGAAATGCAATTGGAGCAGTGTTGAGTCAAGAGGGAAGACCTATAGCCTATTTCAGTGAGAAGTTGAATGATGCTAGGAGAATATATTTAGTGTATGATCAGGAATTTTATGCTATAGTTCAAGCCTTGAAGAAGTGGAGACATTATTTTTTTCCTAAGGAGTTTGTGTTGTATACGGATCATCAGGCATTGCAATATTTGAACAGCCAAGGCTTTGATGAATTGAAGAACTTGTATGAAGAAGACTCAGATTTTGCAGAACCTTGGAAAATTTGTAAAGAACTTGTTTTAAAGGATAGAAGCCAATGGTTGGATTATTTCATTTAGGACATGTTCAAAGGAAATCAGTTGTGTATACCCCATAGTTCAATGAGGGATAACCTACTAAAGGAGAAGCATAGTGGAGGAATGTCAAGACATTTTGGAGTTGAGAAGACAATGGCATTGGTGACTAAGAATTACTTTTGGCTGAAAATTCATAAGGATGTTAGGTGGTTTATGCAGAGTTGCAAAGTTTGTCAAGCTACAAAAGGGAGTAGTCAAAAATGTTGGATTGTATAAACCTTTGACAGTTCCGAAGAGACCTTGGGAGGATATTAGCATGGATTTCATACTTGGTTTGCCAAAGACACAAAGAGTTAATGATTTTGTATTTGTGGTGGTAGATAGATTTTCTAAGATGACACATTTCATACCTTGTAGGAAGACAACATATGTAGTACATGTAGCAAACCTATTTTTTTAGAGAAGTGGATAGATTGCATGGATTACCTAGAAGTATTGTTTTAGACAGAGATGTAAAGTTTGTTGGTTACTTTTGGAGGACACTTTAGAAGAAGTTGAAGACAAACCTGAAGTTCAGTTCTACTTTTCACCCACAAACTGATAGACACACAAAGTAGTAATCAGGATTTTACGGAATTTTTTGAGATGTTTGGTTGGAGAGAATACTGGAAATTGGGATTTAGTTCTTGCACAAGCAGAGTTTGCTTTCAATAATTCAGTGAATAGGAGTACAAGAAAGACACCTTTCGAGATTGTTACTGGAGTTCACCCTAGAGGTATATCGAAGTTGAGAGACATCAGTATGGAAGATAAGAGGAGTGAAGAAGCAAAAGAATTTTTAGAACACATGAAAAAGTTGCATACTCAAGTGAAACAACAATTGGAAGACATGAACTAGAATTATAAGGAGAAAGCAGAAAAAAAGTAGAGACATAAGGAATTCAAAGTTGGAGATGAAGTGATGGTATATTTGAGGAAGGAGAGATTTCCAGTTGGTACATACAATAATTTGAAGATGAGGAAGTTTGGACCTTGTAAGATCTTGAAGAAGTTTGATTCAAGAAATGCATATGAAGTGGAGTTACCAGAAGGTATGGGTATATCACCTATATTCAACATTGCAGATCTATATCAATATCACAAAGTAGAATTTAGTGAAGAAAGTAAAGTAGAATTGGAGAGTCAGTTTCCTAAACAGCAGCCAGATGAGATTGAGGAGATTTTGGATATCAGGGATGGAAGGAAAACTCATGGAAGACAGTACAAAGAGTATCTTGTGAAATGGAAAGGTAGACCAATGGAGGATTCTTCTTAGATTTCTTAGGCTGAGGTGGATCGTCTTGGTTTCTCTTTGGCCCCAGCAAAGTGAGGTACTCACATTTCAATAACCCCAGATGTCTGATGCAGGAGCATCCTTGGTTCTTCACAATCTTGCATCAACCAAAAATATTTTTCTTTCAGTTTTGTTCTTACTCAGTTCATGTTGGTGGATTCATCATATTTTCTCACTACACCTTGTGGATATTGGATTACATTGTGGACATGTTCATTTTCCTTGTTCCAATATTTGAGCACGATTGGATCTTTTTCTAGAAAGTTATCACTTTTGGAATCTCTTGGAAGTTTCTTGAACCGACACCAGAATAGTTTTCAAGCCTATCAGCTAATTTGATCATTGTGGATCATCCCCATGACTCGCAGATCTTAATTGTGTGATTTTAATTGTTCCATGGAGTATCCCCAACCTTCAATATAGGTACACACTTCATCTTATGCACCTGTTGGAGAGTAATTCAAACTTGAGGCTGACCTATTCATGTGCACGTTATATTTTCTTTCATTAGAAAATGTAATGATCTTTGGCCGACGCAGATGTTTCTTGACCTGCGGATATGCTATAAAGCTTGTAATTGATCATTTGAAGAACAACAGTTGTAGATTTTGATCTAGAAGAATAATAGGGTTTGATATGTAGTATTTTCACTCGCATAAGAGTATGTTTGAATGTTGTATATTTTTCCTGGCCTGTGAACCGAATTTGTAAGCCCGAATACTGTCGGTTGAATGTAACTGAGTTAATTGTTAATGAGAATATTTGCATCTGCATTTTCCTCCATATTCTATGTTGCTTTCGTTGTGTTACTCTTGCTACATGGTCTGGATTGTTCTCTTTGAGGACCCTCCTACTGTGGTTGCGCCATGATGATAGTAAATCAACAATGGAAAACAAAGCAAGATTACGTATAGTGGCTTCACTCATCTAGGCCACATTTGACGGTGATGGTAGCTTTGTATAAATGTAGGGATCATAATTGGCAGATGTAGCCTCAATGAGAGGAAAGCTAATATATAGATAGAATCAGTATCTGCGTACATGATCAAATGACATATGATCGACCTGAGTAGCAATCATGGTAATACTGTCAAAAAGGTCGGGTTGGGTAGGTGTTGTTGTTGTACCTCCTACTACTACTAGTTCCAAACATTTTGGGAGAACCAAAAGGTTTGGACCAACTAATGCCCTGTTGTTGATGGGCAGTGGCAAATTTGCACGTCTAAATTGAGGTCTTTCAACAAACTTCCCTTTTCCCTATCCAACATGTGAAGGAATAGATGTGTAGTCCACTGTTAACCCTAAATGAAACTCAACATATAGTTTTTTGCAAAAATAAAGTGGAAACTCATCATTATGAGGCCATCTATGATGCGTTTCCAACCATCTAGGATATATAAATGGAGCAACAAGGTCATTTGTGCATCTAGTAACAACATATCCTCTAACTTTCTTTTGTCCCATATAATGAGGGAACATGTTGTGCACATTATGTGTTGAAACTCTACTAGTAATAGAATAAATTTTCTTTGTGCCAATAACATTGCTGGCAAGGGACCTATAAAACTCCTCAACACTGACCTCATCATAAGGATTGTAAGATCGAATTGTGTGAATCATACGATGGATCTCCTGTTGAATTCCAACTAATCTATCTCTATTAGGGATATTAGGGGAGTTAATTATTGTTTGGTCCAAACATCTCAAAGAATTCTCTAATATCCTAATGCTATCATTATATAAATTAGACCTAGCCTCAGCTTGCTACTAAGATTGAGTGGAATGATGTGATCCCTGATCATCAGCCATATCTATATAAATACAAAGATCTACAAATTTAATTAAAACAAAAAAATTACAAATATGTACTTATTTTATTTCTCTAATTTAGTAAAATACACAATAACCATTTTTCTAGAAAGATGCTCCATGGGAAATTATAAAAAATAGGAAATATGAGCAATGAGTGGCTTGAACATCCTGAAGTAAAAATAAGAACAATTTTAAGTTCATTCAACTATCTATGAAAAAGAGGGAGAAAGGGAGAGAGTAGGATTATAAAAATTTCCCTATAAAAGAAGTGGTACTAAAAACTCCTAATGAAACATTCACATGTAAAAGTAACATGTAAGCATATAAATACATAAATCTTGAATTCTTTAAGAATTATGGACATGAAGATTAAATTTAACTAAATTCTTAAATAATAATCTCACGTATTATCATTTAAAATTGTAGGGTATCTCTAAATTCCAAATAACAATCATACAAGTGTGTATAATATAGGATAAGAGTGTATGATAAAAGAGTGTATGATTAAGTATAATGCATCTATATAAGTAGGGATAAGGAGATAATCATGCATAACTTATATTTAAAGAGACATTGTATTTTAGGATACTTACAAATTACAATCAACCATAAGCAATTCTACACTATAATTATGTGTGGTGCAATTCTACTTCATGTTAGAGAAGGGGATATTCTATTATGATTGATGTCGTAAGTGTTTATCCTTTTGTCATTACACATGTATCTAGGCCTTTTTGGATGCCTCAAAGTGAATGTATAATACCATTCTTGGTGATGGCACTGTACATTCAATACAATAAATGATGAATCAAATACAAAAGAATATTAAATAACAATAAATGATCAATCAAATACTTTATTGAAATAATCTTGGAAGGCTATTAATTGGAGTTATGTGAATCGATAAGTGAAACTAGTTATAGTGGAAATTTTGGTTCCTACAATGTATGTTAGGATATGACTTAAACAACTCTATAATTTCATTTAAATGTATGATTTTATAAATATATTTAGGTGGTGCATTTAAATGAAATTATAGTCATACTTTCTTACATTAAGGTGTAAGTCATATCCTAAAATACATTGTGCTAGGCACCAAATTTTTTACTATAATTAGTTTCACTTATCCATTCACATTTAACTCCAATTACTAAGGGTAGTAATTGCAATTATGTGAAAGGATAAGTGAAACTAGTTATATAGTAGAAATTTTGGTGCCTACAATGTATTTTAGGATATGACTTACAACTAGATATAATTTCAATTAAATGCATGATTTTATGAATATATTTAAGTGGTGTGAATTTAAATGAAATTATAGTCATACTCTTACATTAAGTTGTAAGTCATATCCTAAAATACATTGCACTAGGCACCAAAATTCTAGTATAACTAGTTTCACTTATCCATTCAAATAAACTCCAATTACTACCCTTCCAAGATTATTTCAATAAAGTATTTGATTGATCAATTATTGCATTGAATGTACACCATCACCAAGCATGACCTATTAAACATTCACTTGGTGTGAGGAATCCAAAAGGCCATTATAACCCTTCCAAATTATTTCAATAAATTGTTATTTAGTATTCTTCTATATTTGATTGGCATTTTGCATGTTCAATGAATTGACTATGTTCGAAGGCTAATAGGTCAAAGAGTGAGTTTACAAATTTACATTTTGAACCCAAGTTTTCCTACATTCAATACAATAAATGATCAATCAAATACAAAAGAATATTAAATAACAGCTTACTAAAATAATTTGGAAGGGTAATAATTGACCCTTTTCATCATTCTCCATGATGGTATACATTGAATACAATAAATGATGAATCAAATAATTTATTGAAATAATCTTTGAAGGGTATTAATTGGAGTTATGTGAATAGATAAGTGAAACTAGTTATAGTAGAAAATTTGTTTCCTAACACAGTGTATTTTAGGATATGACTTACAACTTCATAACTATAATTTCATTTAAATGTTTAAATGCACCACTTAAATATATTCATAAAATCATGCATTTAAATGAAATTATATCTAGTTGTAATTCATATCCTAACATACATTGTAGGCACCAAAATTTCTACTATAACTAGTTTCACTTATCCATTTACATAAAGTTTCAATTTAATAACTCCAAATATTAGGTACCTTAAAGTAATTGGATTTATGTGAATGGATAAATGAAAAATTAGTTATAATAAAAAATTTGTTGCCTAACACAATGCATTTTAGGATGACTTACAACTCTATAATTTCATAATGCATAAAATTATAGAATTGTAAGTCATATCCATAATTTCTACTAGTCCCACATCCTAAAATACATTGAATAGACACCAAAATTTCTACTATAACTAACTTAGAAAAGGAAAGAAAACAGGCTTATAAATATTAGGTTTGGTGTATGTATGGAGTGATACATAATGAAGACAATGGTATAAGAAAGAACAATGTATAAAGCAAGTAGAGATCTGTATAGTTCATATTTTTAGTTTTGTGTGGTACTACTCTAAGATTTGTGTTATTCTAGTTTAGCAAGTTTTTATTTATTCTCTCTTCTTGTCAAATAATGACTCAAAAATATTATGAATGGATATAGCCATTTTCATGTCTAGTAGCATGATAATAGATAGCTATTTATGTTTTTTCTTTATTTATCATTAAATTATGAAATGGATATAAAAATATAGAGTTGGAAAGGAAAAATTTGTGTGTAATTTTGTAAAGTCTATGAATGGTTCATTGGTGATGTAAAACTATTTTCAAGGTATTTCAAAACTATAATTTGGCTCTTGATTTATCTATGATTAAATTCTTTTTCTCAAGATTGTGATATTATGTTGATAAAATTTATTTGCAATCAATGTGTGATGTTCAAAATTTTGTAATCGATGAGTTTATTCATAGTGTGCAATTGAGAGAATGCATGCAAATCGAGTTAGTGACACATTGAGATTGGGCTTCATGCAAGGGTGGGTTCCATGGTGTGAGCAACCACTTGTTAGGTTTTGTGATGTGAGTCTACATAGTACTAAATGCATTATAGACATAATGTTTACACATACATACTTGGTAGTTAGATTAGTTTGTTACCATGTGTTCTGGTAAGATGGTGTAGATACCATTTATGTTGGCAAAAAAAGGATAGACAACTAAGAGGGGGGGTGAATTAGTTGTCACGGAATATTTAAACTTTTCAAACTTAACTTAATCTCAGATCTGATGAATGAATAATAAACCACAAACAATCAGCACATCAAAAACACAGAGAACACCAAGATTTTTTACATGGAAACCTTGTTAGGGGAAAAACCATGGTGGATGTTAGTCCACAATATTATACCTTGTTAAAAGTATAATGAAGAATAATGGGAATGCACATGCATTCAGGCACACTGCCTAGAGCTCACTACCTAGAGCTCACTTCCTAGAGCTCACTGCTCAAATACAAGAGGGCTCACTGACCAAAGAAGACACATTGTCTTACAATAACTCAGATTAGATCTGTAGGGTATGAACTAAGAATATAGCTTCTACAAAAGCCTAATTACAGTTTTGGTTAAGCACAGAAACACTCCTTCACACTTCGCTCAACTTCTTCACACTCTACTATGCAATCAAATGATTTGGTCACTATTCGCACACTTGTTCTCTGGCACGTCTTCTCTCAATAACTTCACACAAACAATCACTCTTATATATCTACAACATGGAATTACATCAACAACTTTGTCAGCCAAAATAAAATAAAATATAAAACATATACACAATGTCGGCCCAAATTTACAAGTAAATTTTCAATGTGAATCAAACACCATCAGCCACAACATAATGAAGACCTAAAAAAATATCCTCGAGCGTGCCAAACATTCAAATTTTAATCTCCAAGGATCCACAACACATTACAACCACCATGTCGGCCAAGAACATAAAAACCCGAACACACAAGAGAAAAATCACCAACCACGAGCACACCGATCAACGCGGACATGCAACAAAGCTAAAGCATGATCTAGAAACACCCACAAGTATCATGAATCATTATAGAAGCATTCATAGCAACTGAAGTTACTAGAATCACATCAACTTCAATCAAGGACACTAATTTAAGCCACAAAAAACTATCAGAACACAACTATTCATAGCATGATTAAATCTTCATGCGAACTTCTGAAACTTTCAGTGGATAAACTAGATACACTCAGTAATAAACCCTTTAGTCCACAACAACTGATCATCAATGTATAGAGCAAGACACCTTCATGACCTTCAATGACTGTCAACCTGCAACTCTTTCTTTAACAATTTTTTCAATATCCTCGACATATACAACCTACAATACATCAATGCTAATAGTGTTGACATCAATGACAACCACATATCAGCAACACAACCATAGCATCCAACAATCTCCCCATTTGGCATTGATGGCAACACATGAGGTGAAAAACACCATCAACACAACTAGCTTCTAACACTTACCCCCCTTCGGATCTGACTCATAATCTTTCTTTCAACAAGGCTCTTCTCCCTAGATAATCACCAGTTTTTCACATTACTCTTCTCCCCCTTTGACATCAATGGAAAAGATAAGAATTATCTTTCCACATACAACTTTTGAACCACATATCTGCACATCTGACTACTCCCCCTGAGTAGCAGCCACGGAAACATCAATCTAGATCAGAATATATCCATGAAGCACACAGATTGATGCAAGTAAATGCATCTCTAGTTCTTATCGGGAAGGGTAATCACCCCTAGCATCCCTCTGAGATACTCAAAAGTATCCTTTGGCAATGGCTTGGTGAAAATTTCTACAATTTTTTCTTTGGTAGGCACATACTCCAATCTGACTTCTTTCTCACTCACTTTCTCCCTCAGGAAATGAAACTTGATTGATATATGCTTGGTCTTAGAGTGTATCACCAGATTCTTTGATATATTTATTGCACTTGAGTTGTCATAGTATATGACAATAGGCTCATCATATACTACTCTGATATCTTTCAACATCTATTTCATCCACAAAACTTGAGTAGATAGGGAAATGGAATTCTACTTTTTGCTCAACCAAGACACCAGCTTCTTCCCTAGGAAGAAGGCACCACCACTAGTGCTTTTCCTATCATCCACATCTCCTGTCCAATTTGCATCAGTTTAGGAACTCAAGGTGAGATCATCATCTTTAGGATACCAAAGCCCAAGATCAACTATTCCATTGTCAACTTGCAACTCTTTCTTTAACAATTTTCTCAATATCATTGACATATACAGCCTACAATACATCAATTCTAATAGTGTTGACATCAATGACAACCACATATTAACAACACAACCATAGCATCCAGCAATATAAGCATTCCCAAATTGCTTTGGCACTTTATTTTCATTGATTTTAGAGTTGATAAAAGAAGTAATAATGGTACCTACTTTTTATCTTTCATTTGATATGGTAGATTAGCTAATGTGGGATATGTTTGTTGGTTTTTGTTGTGATAAAGGCTTGAGTAGGATGTGTGATGAGTGGAGATGTCATAGATGAGGGTCCTAGGTGTGCTCACAATGCAAGTTGTGGCAATTGATTTTAATTACAAACACATAATACCAAGGTTTTATTTTTGTAACATTCATAAATGGTTGAAAGTTTTTCAAAGTTATTTTTATGATTCTTTATTGACATCTATTTCTTTCATTGGTTGGTAAATCATGGATGCAACCAAACAAGAGAGAGTTCAGATTTGTGTGGATTCGAAGGTGCACTTTTTGTTGTCAAGCATCACAAAGTTTTCTTGACCTATAATTTCCTTTTTTTGGAATTTCACTAGGGTGTGGAAGGATTGTCTTCTCCATCTTGGTTCAAAAATAATCAAAAAATTTATCAAATTATATCATAAAATTACTAATAATCTTAGCTCATTAGAAGTATTGGAAGGAAAATTTGTTGAAAAACTACTAGTTTTGGAGGAAAATAAGATGTGAAGATGCTTTTCTTCCACTTATCGAGGTTGAGTCAACATATGCGCATGATTTTATACATATACTTTGATAAACTCTAATATACTATTTAAATAGTCTATTTCTATGTAGAAACAAAACGTTTTCTAGAAAATAGTGAAAATTATAGATGGTTCTGCAGTATTCGCCAAGCAATACAAATCTCTTTTGTTTATGATTCTTAACTAGAATGAATTTGAATGCACAAGAATTCTTCCCTATGGTTTGCAGCAATTGTAGCAAGTTACAGTTCAAATCATAAAACCAAGTTAACAATTGTTAAAACAGATTTTCTACTGAGCTTTCAGATAGAATGGGCACACTTAAAAGTAACACTAAGTCTTTACAAATTAGTTTTGATGCTAACATGTTAGAACTTATTGGCTACATGGGAATTGACTATCCATTTTATGTATGCTATGGCATAGTCTTACTATTCTCAGATTTAATAGGAAATAAATTTTCTCAAATAGCTAAATAAGTATTCTCTGATAATCCAAATAATTACTTGTATTTGCAAGTACTCCTATGCTTCCATCCCAATTTCCTTTTACAAATGGAAATTAATTTATCAAATTCATTTTGACTTATAGATACATTTACTCAAATTAAGATAATAACTAAAAATACTAACTTACAAAGTTAAGATAACCTAACTACCTTAATAAATTTAACATTGTGGGTACATGACCACACCAACAAATCTCTTGTATTTTTGTAATAAAAAGTAGGCAGCCTTCTACAAACAAAATACTTACAGTAGTAAATATTTTAAGAAATGTTGTTTTATCTAAAAATTATATGTTTGGTTTTATCCCTCTTCTTTAACAATAACTGAAGATTGTCGTTTTTCTTGCCATGTTTTTTCTTAAAGATGATAACTATGGATAAATGACAGAATATGCTTTGATGAGAAAAATGAGTTTGTTGTGTAATTTATCCGACTTTCAAGATGAAGATATCTATACATTACTTGAGCCAGAACTTCCCTTTGGGATAAAAGTAACTACTGCAAAGGTAATTGATAATAAGGCCCCTATGGAAAGGAAAGTAGGAACAAAATCCAACCCTGGGAAAGGAAGCAATAAAGGGGCATGAGGCAAAGGTCTTCCACTAATAACACTAAAAATTACACAACCTGAAACATTTACAAAAGAGGAAGTGTGCAGTCATTCAAAACATCAGCCTTGGATTGAACGACGCGACAGAATGGAATTGCATTATTATTGTACATAAAAAACTACCTAAACTGAAAATTTAATGGTTTAAGTTAATTAAAAAAATAAATCTTAATATTTATATTCTTTATGGTTAAACCAAGCAGCCTTCTAAACTGCTTAAGCTTCTCTCTGCCAAGAATTATAATGAGAATATCTACCAACTTATTTAAGCTTCTTTAAAGGAATTTAGTTATGAGTCTAGTGTTATATATTGATGTCATCAATAGAGTTATATTATATTTTTTATCGGATTGAGTTTGTTGTCTTAACAAGTCTCAAATTCGTGATTAGACTAAACATGTCTTAACAAGGCTCAATTTTTTGTTTGGACTAGGTCTATTACTTTGACAAGTTTCAAATTTGAACTTATTTTATCCATTTTTATGATGTAGGACACGTTTTGTCCATTTTTTGTCAAGAGCCAAGTTGATTAGGCCAGCTCTCTTTGATTCTAGTTCAAATTCAACAAAATGCAAGCATTAATTAGCAAACACATTATTACCTCCTCATAGCTCTTCCACATTGAAATGGATGAAATAAAGCACCCAAATCAGAGAAAATATGGCACGACAAGGCCAAAAAAACTTACAATGGCCTCTTCCCCATTGAAATGCATGAAATAAAGCACCCAAATCAAAGAAAATATGGCACGTATAGGCAAGAAAAACTTACAGTAGCCAGGTCAAAATTTTGTGTAAACATAGGAAAAGATCATGGCTTCCTTTACATGCAATGTGGGTTTCTTTACACATAAAAAATGGAGGCTATTCTTGAAAAAACAACTTCTGAATGTTTAAAAAAATTCTTATAAAGGAATATCAATAATTTTTCTAGATTTAATGTCAAACTGTCCATTCGAGAGAGGCGTCTATGTAGGGGTTTTGCATGTGATTTTATGGGTTTATAAATAAACCCCTAAAATCACAAATGAAAACCCCTAACTTGAAGTTAATAATGCATACTTTAAATTACAGAGTATACAAAAAGAAAACTTGCCACTGAATACTCCAATTTGGGGAAAACAAAAATATTCTCAACCAAATCACATTAAAAAACCTTACTTCAAATGTGAAGAAGCAGATTTCAAACGACTTATACAAATAGAAAGAGAACAACCAAAAACCCTAACTTTCACTTGCAAGC
The DNA here is from genome assembly GCA_007258455.2 of Sequoia sempervirens. NCBI lineage: Eukaryota > Viridiplantae > Streptophyta > Pinopsida > Cupressales > Cupressaceae > Sequoia > Sequoia sempervirens. The sequence goes on from VDFB02203515.1 coordinate 105,531, forward strand.
AACACATCAAATCATTGAGAACAAACAGTAAACCACAACTTAATATCTTCAACAACCATCATTGTAATAACCAAAACAAATGGCGTGAATGCAAAAAAACCTGGGTTCACTCCCCTTTTGTAGACCAAGTATTCACTCGACTAGCCTTCGATTGTTCTATCTTTGAGCAAACATGCAAAATGCTCGTGTTCGGATTTTTTTTTTACTTTTATATTGACATGTTTCGGTCAAAACACATTCGGCCAAGTAGGTTTCGGCCAAAACATACTCGGCCAAAACACTAAAGCCACATAGAGGCCATGTCTTTTCCATGTGGGTTTGGTCGAAACCTACTTGGTTGAATGTGTTCCAACCGAAACTGGTATGATAGAATCCATACGCTTGGCCCAAAGGGTGACACAGGTCTTTACTTTTACCCATTTTCAGCTTGTTGAGCCAACAATGTTGCAAGAGCATGGGTTGGTGTTGATGTATAAAGGATAAAAGGTTTGTCTTGCACAGGGGGTTGTAAAATAGGTGGAGCAATGAGATAATCTTTCAAACTCTGGAAATCTTGTTTACAATCCTCATTCCAATTAAACTAAACTTCCTTCTTAAGGACATGTGTAAATGGTAATGTTTGATCCGCTAGGGATGCTACAAAATGACATATAGCTTGAATTCTTCCTTGTAATGTATGCAATTGAGAAATGTTTTTAGGAGGTCTCATGTTAACTATAACATCAATTTTATTCATGTCCACCTCAATGCCTCTGTGAGATACGATAAAACCTAAAAATTTTCTGCTATTTATGCCAAAGACACACTTTTTCAGATTTAATCTCATGTTGTATTTTTGCATTCGCTCAAAGATCTTTCAAAGGATATTCATATTGTCTTGTCGAGTTAAATATTTGGCTAGAATGTCATCAACATAGTATTCCAAAATTTTATATATGTAATCATGAAATATCAATGTCATAGCTCGTTGATATGTTATGCCCACATTTTTTAATCCAAAGGGCATCATTATGCAACAAAATGTTCCCCAAGCTGTGGTAAATGTTGTTTTGTATTGATCTTGAGGGTTGATAAATATTTTATTGTATCCAAAGAATCCATCCATGAATGACAATAAAGCATGTTTCGTAGTCGAGTCCACTATCATATCAATATTAGGAAAGGAAAAATCATCTTTTACAGATGCTTTATTCAAATCATGAAAGTTCATACACATCCTAATATGATTATCAGGTTTTGTGACTGCAACAATGTTCGAGACGTATAAAGCCAACTTCGAGGAGTTTCTCAATCTCGGCCTTAACTAGCAAGGTTATCTTAGGGTTCATATTTTCTATCTTTTGTCTAACGGGTTTAGAATTTTCTATGAGGACTATGTTGTGTGTTACAATCTTAGCATCAATTCCTGGAAAATCTGAATATGTCCAAGCAAAAAGTTCAGGAAATTCATGAAGTAAAGTTGCATGGTCTTCTTGTTCAATCTTCATCCAGGCACTTCCCAACCTTTATCACTTTTTCTTTGTTTTTGATGTCCATTGGTATTTCAATGGTGTCTCCCAAAGGAAGCACATTTTGTTTCAAAAATTTAGGGTTGTATTCTTCATTGTCTTTATCAATCTCAATACTTTCCTTTTCTCTATCTTCTTGTCTAGCATTAATCATAGCACATGTAACCCGTTTCTTTTTAGGAGTAAATGGTTTATCATAAACTCCTAACATCTATTTCAAGGCTTCATCATCCTCAAAGTATTACACATGACGGTGTTGATAATTAGCAAGGGTCTTTTAGCTACTTGTGTTATCTTAGAAGGAAAATATCCCAAACTACTTTTTGTTGAAAGGCACAAGACAACTAAGAGGGGGGTGAATCAGTTGTCACCAAACTCAATCACAAATCTCAAACACTTATCAACATCACTACCACTTTATTATGTTATTAAGTATGAACATGAAATGCAAATAACAAAAAGCAATATCAACACAATGAACACCAGATTTATGTGGAAAACCCAATAAGGGAAAAACCACGGTGAGGATTAACTCACAATATAAAGTAATTGCACAACCAGTTACAAAGAGGCTCATTATTAGGGGCTCACTTCCCAAATAAGACTCACAATCCAGATACAAGGCTCACTACCTACAGATAGCACTCACTATCTAGAAGGGAGGCTCACTGCCTACAAATACAAAAGTTAATAGAAAAATTCACCACAAAAAATTACACACATCCGCAACCTTGATTAGAAGATTGTAGAAACCATCAACTCACTACTTTCAGGAATCTAACACATTAAAGCTCTATTGCCTCAATTCACTTTTGCACACTGTTTCTTCTCACACTTGTGACACTCTTGTTCTACTTCTAATCCTTCACAACTTGACTTGTATATATACCATCTTCAACCTTAGAAAATTTCTCCAAGGTCAGCTACACATGCTTCATTTTACAAATTCAAATTAGGTCAAAAACTCAAAATTCCCACTGTGGAAGAGAATGAGACCATACCAAACCAACACTTAACCAAGACCCAAAAAAATGTCTCAGATCAATCACATGCTTCCTTAATTGACACTTATCCTTTTCATGAAGTGTAAACATCAGGTCAGCCAAACCTAATGAAAACACAAGTGAACTTGAAGTACACACTTCCTCAATGAGAAGATAACATGCGGACCACATAACACGCTTTACCATACACTAGAACATATCTCGGATACCGTCAGATTCATTTGCATCAGTTGCAACAATATTCATACACATAACACTCTTCATCAGTCTATCTAGACTACATAGACACACATAGGAACTCTGGAACTCATCTTCCAAAGCACCAAACCATGAGCACCTTTTCCAAAACAAAGATACCATCAGTACAAGCCTTCTACCAGATCCGCAAGACCAGAAACAAACTAGCAGAGGATTGCAAAGCATAAACATTTCTCCCCGTCCAAAGATAAACAACTCTTCCAAACTAGTTCACACACCGATGAACACAACTTTCACTCTTTATCAAACTAGAAGCTAAAATCCAGGATTTATTACCCAAATATTCCCATAAACAACGCTTCAAATCCACACAAGCATAGGATCAACACAGAAGAAATGCAGAGCACATACAAGAGCACATTTTGACCACACACACAACTCTGACTTCACTATTCCTCAAAAGCACTTGAAAACTCATCATATCAGCACACCTATAACACCATAAAGATAGCTCCATGTACTCACAACATATCTACAACATATCAACTATACATGCACAACTTGCAACATCCTGTACTATGTTGACATCAATGATAACATTAATGACAGCACCACCAAACTTACTCATACTTGCAACAATCTCCCTCTTTATCATTGATGGCAACAAATGATGTGAAAAACCATCAAATCCAACATCTATTCCATTCCTACATTCTCCTTTATTTTTATTTTTTTATGATTAGACAGCCTAAACAACTTTTTCTACACATGACTTTCAATACTCTCTCCCCCTTTCAACTTCTTTCCTTTTTCTTTCACTATTTTTCACATGACTCTCTCTCCCCCTTTGACATCAATGGAAAAGAAAAAAAACTTTGATCACTCCCACTTAGGAGTGCACCCACACAACTCAAACTGCAACAATGATACTTCCTACTCCCCCTGAGGAGTAGACCCCAGTCATCAATCTAGACAGATGAAGAATCTGTAGATCCACTAGACTGATGCACCTCCATGTGCACCTAGTTCAAAGAAGGAGGGCCAATGACCCCCAACTTCTCCCTGAGATACTCAAAAGCATCCTTCAGAAGATCCAAGTAGTAAATATATGTGCAATTTGATCCTTTGTAGACACATACTCCAATCTGACTTCATTCTCCAATACCTTTTCTCTCAAGAAATAATATCTGATAGATATATACTTTGTTCTTGAATGTATTACCAAATTCTTTGAAATGTTTAGAGCACTTGTATTATCACAGAAGATAGGAATAGGTTCATCACATATCACTCCTATTTCTTTCAATGTTTGCTTCATCCACAATACCTATGTGCAGCAAGATGTTGCAGCAATGTACTCAGCTTCTGCAGTCGATAAATACATTGAATCATGTTTCTTGCTAAGCCATGAAACCAATCTTCCACCAAGAAAGAATTCTCCACCACTTGTACTCTTTCGGTCATCCACACACCCAGTACAATCAACATCAGTGTAAGCACATGAGGTAAAATTAGTATCCTTAGGATACCATAGGCCATGATCTGGAGTCCCTTTAAGATATATGAATATACTCTTCACAGTTGTAACATGTGCTTCTTTCGGTTCTTCTTGAAATCTAGCAACTAAACATACTACATGCATGATATCTAGTCTAGTAGCAGTAAGATACAACATTCCACCAACCATAGATCTGTATAAGCTCAGATCAACTTTAGGAGATTCATCATTCTTACTCAGTTTACATCTAGTCACCATAGGAGTACAAACCGGTTTGGAGTCATCCATTCCAAACTTCTTTAACAACTCTTTGACATACTTTTATTATGAAATGAATATCCCCTTATCAGTTTGATTTACTTGAAGTCCAAGGAAAAAAATTCAATTCACCAATCATAGACATTTCAAAATCTTTGCATCTCCTCTACAAACCTCTTGCACATACCTTCATTTCCTCCAAAGATGATATCATCCACATACACAAATACTATCTGTAGACACCTAAAAATGACCTAGGCCTGCAAGCTTCATTTTTACCATTTTCGTCCTAGCATAAGTAAGACATTTAATTATGTCCTTCGTCCACATTCAGCTATTGATTAAATAATTCATAATTATTTAATTAATTCATGTCATTTATTCTTCATGATTATTAAATAAATAAATTTTATTTATTTATTAAATACGTCATTAATTGTCTGAGTCGTCCTTTAATTAAATAAATTTTCTTAATTTATTTAATTTCTTTATTCATTTAATTCTTCTTGATTGTTAAATAAATGAATTATATGTATTTATTTAATACGTCACTAATTATCTTAATTAAATAAATTGATTAATTTATTTAATTAATTAATCTTATCTGCTAAATTAAATAATTAAATTTAATTATTTAATTGCTAATTAATATTCTTCCCATTTTAAATAAATAAAATTATTTAAAATGTCATGTCAATCCTAATCGTCACCTTTTTGATAAATAATCTGAAAAAGATTATTTATTATCTCTCGAAATCCATAATTTGAATTATTTTAATTCAAATTAGTAATTAATCTTCCAAAAATCAAGTAATCGGGCAGATTCTTGATTTTCCAAATCTGATCTTCAGTCTGAAATCTTATCTCTTTGATTTTTCGAATCTTGCAAATCAGGCAATCTTATCTCTTTGATTTTTCGAAAAATCTTTATTTTCTAATTAATTTGTTTCATTTATTCTCCACCGTCGATCTATTTTTATTCCAACCGTCGATTAAGGATTTTGCCTTAACCCTAATTAGGGATTCTTGGTGTAATCTGGATCGTTCGTTTTAGGGTCTCATCACTAATTTATCTCGTCCGTCCTTCGAAATGGCCTTTCTATAAAATGCCCTTTCCTTCTCATTTTTCATACCTTGACATTTTTACGTAATTACTATAGTTATTTACTTAGCTTCACATTTCATTGTCATAGGCAATTGTAGTATTTCATTATTGGCATTAGGTTTTAGGCATTTGATTAATATTGACATTTGTTTTAGACATAGGCATTGGCAAGAGTCATAGGCATAGCAAATCCTTCAAATCTTGTTGTGGGGCTTAGACATTTAGATTGCTCAAACGACGAATCTGAGGGCAACATCACATTTCCAGCAAGCAAGAAGGTGTAACGAAGATCAATCATGGAAGATGAAGATTTATGGTAACATTGTTCCTTTTATTTTCATATTATTTCCATTGTGCTTCGTTATTTCATTGGATTTTTAATGTTATTTGTGCTAATCCCATTTAACTCTATCTGATTTTCCTTTGATTACATTGGTGAACCCGACATTTTGGACAGAAATTCGTGTGTGTTCTTGTTTGTTTTCACTGTTGTGCAGGTTACAGCCAAGACGTCATACGAAATCCCGTCACCTTCATTCGAGCACAGAAAAATGGGCGAATAAAATATTTTCAAACGTTTTCTGGGTTTTGTAGATCTCAGTCTTAGCTTTCCAGAACATTAAACGGTTTTAAATTTCGTTAAGATTTGACAAAGTTATGGCTGTTTTAGTGATCGCTATTTTTTTTTAATTTCATTTTTAAACCCGCGTTTTTCTTTTGTCTATAACTTTCTTTCTGTGCAGAATCGTGGAAAATATTTTCTGGGTTTTGAAGATTAAATTTTCAGCTTTCCATGGATATCTACCACTTGAAATTTTGTTAAGTTTGGAGGAAGTTATCACTATTTCAAGTCTGCTGTTTTCATTTAAATTTTTTATTTTTTTAATTTTTGTTACTAATCTTTTCTGGTAGCATGTGGCGATCTTTTTCGTGTGTCCAAGACCATTATCTACAAAACTACTAACTTATTGTTTGCAGATTCGCATGTCAAAGAGGGAAACAAACAAACAGTGTGCTTGTTTATTTCTAGATTAGCAAACACTTAGTTTTGGTGCTTATAAAAAGAATCATGTCTTTTGTGTCTGATTGTGCTTGTGGAGTGGTAGGTGAGTATGCTCTCACTTGGTGAAAACCTTGTGATCAGAAAACTAGACCCATTCTATTTTTTGTTAATTACCCTTCACGATTCGGTATATCGAAGATTCCCTCTCCCGCACATTCGTGATCCCGGTGTAAGAGAAACGGTTATCGACTCGGTCTTGGGCCTGTCTTGGTGGGAAAAGTACTCACCCCAGGACTGACTCAGACCGGTAGCACCCTGACACCGAGACTTCCACCGCAGATAAAAGGGTTCTTGGGGAAAGCCCAAGAATCACGAGCGTGGTTCCGACGAGATGGATCCGAAAGGGGACTCTCGCCGCATGGATCACGCCCCACGAACGGAATGCCCGAATTAAACACCCTTGTCTTAGTATCCAACCGTTCTATTGGCCGTTGCTTGATATAGTGCAGGGTACAGTATCATGCCCAAGATTACTCACTACCGATCCCCTTGAGTAGAGATAGCAATTCTTGGGATGTCACTACCCAATGAATCCGAATTTGGTGTGCTCGAATGACGTTAATGAGCCGTGGAGGGGAGCCAATGCCACCAAATTCTAAGCTGTCCGCTCTCGAGAAGGAAAGGTGTTCATCACCAATCCGGGGTATAACTGGTGGGCTATATCAAGTATACAAACCCAAGGCCTAGTGGCCTTTTTAGAATTGTGCTTATTTCATATGTGATTGGTTACATTCAAAACGATGTGCTTGTCAAGTGTTTTCTAGATTTTCAAACAATATACACAACATTCACAAATCTAAACACAAATAATTGACTTTGGACAAATCAAACTTTTGAGCAAAACAAAAAAAAAACAATCTCAGTCCCCATTTTGAACTTAGACTTTGCATTGTCCATCTTAGTCATCATTTTGAACCTAGACATGGCATTTATAACATTAAGTCCTTAGTCAAACATCATCATCTTAGTCCTCATTTGGCACTTTGGCCTTGACAACCTTGTCATCTTGCATTAATCATTTTCTTAGGAAAACGTCATCATTATCTTGCATTGTCATCCTTTATTCCAAAAATACAAAAAAATTAGTGGCATAACTTGTCATCTTAGTCTTCATTGTCCTTTGACATTAGTCATTTTCTTTAGACAACATTGTCATCTTGCATCCCTTATTGTCAAAAAGCCAAAAACATAGTCTTGCATTGTCATCCTTTATCCAAAAAAAATCCAAAAAACATAGGCTAGTGTCATCCTTGCATTTAGTTGTCATTCTCATCATTCTCATTTGAGAAAATCCCTTTTACGGTTGAGACTAAGCTTCAAAGACAACGACAAATGACAAACTTTGGACAAGATTATTATCCCAACATTGAGAATAACACTTACAACATGAACAAACATTGAACTTTTTCTGACCCATTTCACAACATGAACATGCAATCTTCCATGAACATGCCATCTTCATCACAAAACATTTTTGAGCCATTCATAGAAAGAGACGAAAATGGACGAGTATATTTCAAAGACATAGAAGCTGCAAAGCAAAATCCTGATATATTCTCCTTTGCAAAAAAAATAGTCTTACGTGACCCTCAAAGGTATCTAGCCATGCTTTTGGATGAAGGGGCTAAGTTACCACAAGGCTTTGACATAAATACTTTTCCACCTCCATCTGTCTACCCTCACCATCAACAGTCATTTGACACAAATCCTGCCATTAATTCGCAACAAACGTCCACTTATCACCCTTATCCTAACCTTGACAAGGGAAGCCAACTGTCCACTAGTCCATTCCAAACCTCCACATCATATTCTGACCCTTCACCTATCAATCCCGTCCAAGCCTACATCCCTTATCAACTATCTACCAACTCATGTCAAGTCCCCACATCATACCACACCAATCCAGTCGAAGTCTCCATGTCATATCCTTCTCTTCAATAATTAATCCAGTCCAAGACTCCATGACATATTCAGTCCAAGATCCCATGTCATATCCTAGTCCTTCACATACTAGTCCAGTCCAAGTTCCCATGTCCTATCCTAGTCCTTTGGTCATTAATCCTTTTCAAGTCACCCCCTCACAAGCCACATCTAGTCATGAAAATTCTATCATAGTCCAAAGTCAAATCCCATTTAATAAACTTGAGGATACATGTCAAAATGAAAGCCCAAAGCATAACCTTATAATGTCACCCTCATGTCAAGAACAAGGTAGTCCATCCCATGACCCTATCTTAAACTCCATTCAAAGAGTCCCTCAAGACAATCATGACATCCAAAACACACCTATCCATGACAACCCCATCTTTGAACAAGACCCTACCATTGACCAAGAAGTCCAAATCCATGACAACCTCATTTTTGACCAAGACCCTATTGTTGACCAAGAAGTCCAAAACGATCCACTCGACCTTTACACCATTTATGATCAAATACTTTTCAATCCTATACAGGCCTCGACTATTGACAGTTTCCAAAATGAGACACTTGCCTCCATGGGACACATAGACGATATTCCTCAAGCACAAGAGTATTCCAATATGGACATATTTGAAAATAATCAAGCTATAGCTGAAGTTACTGGACTCTATGACACTGACCATAATGATGGCTTCGACATTGCCTTGGAAGCACCAACAGAATTATTTGAACCTGACATGTCACATGATCAGACCAAAGACATCAGTCAGGAATATGTCCAACATGAAAATGAAGCTAAGACACTTTATCAACTAGGGTCATCTATCTTTGTCAGAGCAGGATTTCTTGTAGACGAAAATATTATGAGTGACAGTGTCCATAGACATCATGATGGGTTAGCATCTTGCTTTCAAAACAACAAATACCCCATCGCAAATAGAATCTGTCAAAGCATGCAATATCAAGGCAAAGGACTAGGCATACATGAGCAAGGCATTCTTGAACCAATACAGCTTCAGGAAAATTATAGACATCAAGGTCTTGGCTATTCCTCAGACAGCAAATCAAACGATGTCAGTGGTACCTCCTCGATACTGGGGGCAACCTTGTTAGATACAAATGTCAGAATGGAGTCCATGAGAAATCCTTGTCATAAGATTGCTGCCAACACCCCCTCCACCCACACCATCAACTGTCATTTTATGATGAATCAACCTCCCCTTTGGAACCAACAAAAACAAAAGTCTTACAAGTTAAAAGATCAAAATCAATTGTCAAAGACCATTGAATCAAACAAAAGGACAAGTGGACAAATGAAATTAAAATGGATCCCAAAGAAAAATGGATCAAACAAAGACACCAAGTCAAGTACAAAAGTCAATCACAATGTGGAGCCACAAGACAAGAGGACTCCCACATATAACACATGTCCACCTCCTTCAAAATGGTCATTAATCAAGGCATATAAAAGTGTTGGTTCCAAACACCATCCCTTTAAAATCTGTCATCCATCATCCAAAGTTTGGAAAATAAAAAGTCATTCATCCAAATGTCCAAACAACCTTTCCACATCTACCATCATCTGTCATAATCCTACATCTCGCCTAAAGTCCAAAAATCCTACATCACAAATCCGTCACATCATGGCAGCAACTCTTTACCACAAGGACTCTCATGGCACTCTATTGCGATGTGCGTATTTTGATAAGGCCAACTCTAGTATCAGAAAGGATCACAAGGACATCGATCAGTTGTATAAAAGTGCTACGATCCTGACAAGACAACTCCTTCAGCAAGGTCATTATTGGCATATCATGGCACCAGTCTCTACATCGGCACCGTCAGTGGATTCAGAACAGTCAGTGGTAATCTAAAGCATCCAGGCTATCCACAATATCAAAAATACAAAAAAAATCAAAAATCAAAAATAAAAAAATCGTCACCCTGATGAAAACCTGGCAAACAGGCGTCTTGGTGACACCAAAAAATTAGAAAATCAAGAAAATAGTAAAGAGAAAATTTTCATCCAATGGTGAAAACCTGACAAACAGGCGCCCTGGATAAGTACCATGATGAAAACCTGGCAAAAGGCAGTCAGCCATGTGTAAAATAAATCATCTATGTGGACTTACACTTGGGGGCAAGTCGTCTCATTTCCCATGCCTTCTCATGACATTTACATCCATCTAAGCCCTATCATTTCCATCCATTTTCCCACCTATCTTGGTCTTGACATAAAACTGACACACATAAATCATGCTTTGGGAAAACTCTTGACATGTCTATCCTTCGATCATACACGATTCATGAAACATCATGTCATCGACCACCATAGTTCTTATTGTCCTTATATGACATAGTCATTGAAAATCATATGACAATTCCCTTAGTCTCATGTCTCTCGTCCTTTACCAAGGCCACCCTCTCATCCTTTCATGTCTATCACCTGTCTTGGCTTTCCCTTGTCAAACGGTCTAAGGATAATCATCATCCCATCTAGCCCTAACCAAGTCATTCCAAATGCAACGAGTCCAATTCATACAAGCACATTATCCAAAATTTTACTTGACTGCGTTCCTGGCCCAGCTGTAGACCTCTATACTTTTGTCACATTATCGTCATTGTCCTCACTGTTGTTTCGGGATGCGTCCTTCCCACGTCAAACAACGTTGTCATCACTTGTCAATTGGTATTCAGCTTGACTAGGGGCACAATCATGTTTGTCCTTGGATTCTCATGTGTAGGCATCGCTTATTTCATTTGCGATCCTCTTAAACGCCAAAATCCAAAAAAATCATAAAACGATGACCAAAAATATTGGCAAAAGTCCTCAAAAAAGACAAAAACATTGTCAAAAAGTCCTGAAAAAAGACAAAAACATCGGCAAATAGTCCTAAAAAAAGAGACAAAAACATCGCAAAATGCCTGAAAAAAGAGAAAAAAATCATAAAATGTCCTGAAGAAAGACAAAAAAAATCATAAAACGTCCTGAAGAAAAACACAAAAACATCCAAATCAATGTCAAAATCCTAAAAATGGAGTCAAAGTCAGTCATGTTAATTAGTCCATGTCATTGTCGAACTACGTTGTCTCTGCGCATTTGCTACGTAGGCAAGGCCATCAGTCGATGAGTCCCCGAGACATTAGGTTAGTCCTTTTAGGTTGGTCCAAATAAAATCTGGCATTTGTCACAATCGTCACGTCGGTCAAATAAGTCAGACATAGTCAAACTCAAACACAAGACAGTCATTTGAAACGTCACGTCAACAATCGTCAAAATTAGACAACACAGTCCAATCAATCATACAGTCAACATCAGTCAACTTTCCAAAACATATTACTCAAAACAATGTTAGTCTCGTCACTCTTTGGTTCTCTTCAAGATGTGTCCTTCTTGGAGTTAGACCTCAAAATGTCCTTTTCCTTTTCAGGATGTGTCCTTCCTGACACAATAGGCCCCGTCAAACTATCAACACCGTCAAATTGGCAAAAATCTTAAACTGTCAAAACTATCAAATCGACAAGAAATCAATCTTTGGCAAACAAACATTGGCAAACAAAATAAAATGGCTGTTAATCTTTTTGGTCTATCTTGTCTTATCTTTTGACTATCTTGGCTATTTTGTCTTATATTTTTATTGTCTTGTCTTTTGGTCATGTTACTAGCTACCTCGAGGATGTCCCATGAAGGATTTAGAGGTGCTGGCGACGCTTTCGCCTTTTTATTTTTCTTTGATCAGTGTCTCGGGATTGTCTTTGGGATAAAGACTGGGCAACTTCGTTTAGTATGAGTTAGATGATGGCCGGGATCGCCTATTTTTCTGGCGGATGACCTTGCACCTTGGTCTACATCATACCACATGATGTTTGTTGTCCATTTGTGTCATTTTACCGCCTATGATGATTAAGAGCAATAAATATTAGTCCTATGGCAATGTTTTGAAGGATGTGGTCTAGGAACTAACATGCATCTTCTTTATCGTGTAATCTTCTCTCTCCCATCTCATATAAGTTTGCATCCATATCATCATCCATATCTTTTGCACTAACATTTCTTTGTCTCTTCATATTCTAGTCTTTCGTTAATTTCGAGAGCACACCCATGTTCTTGAACCTGTCTCATCTCGAGGGGGCATACCATAACCCTCCTTGTCATTCTTCTCATCTTATTTTGCACTGGGGCATTTTTGACTTCTTTTTCTTTGTCACAGCGACAAGCGACATTATGACAAAGAGGGGGCAAATGTAGACACCTAAAAATGACCTAGGCCTGCAAGCTTCATTTTTACCATTTTCGTCCTAGCATAAGTAAGACATTTAATTATGTCCTTCGTCCACATTCAGCTATTGATTAAATAATTCATAATTATTTAATTAATTCATGTCATTTATTCTTCATGATTATTAAATAAATAAATTTTATTTATTTATTAAATACGTCATTAATTGTCTGAGTCGTCCTTTAATTAAATAAATTTTCTTAATTTATTTAATTCCCCTTTGTCATTTAATTCTTCTTGATTGTTAAATAAATGAATTATATGTATTTATTTAATACGCCACTAACTGTCTTAATTAAATAAATTGATTAATTTATTTAATTAATTAATCTTATCTGCTAAATTAAATAATTAAATTTAATTATTTAATTGCTAATTAATATTCTTCCCATTTTAAATAAATAAAATTATTTAAAATGTCATGTCAATCCTAACTGTCAGTCCTTTTTGATAAATAATCTAAAAAATATTATTTATTATCTCTCGAAATCCATAATTTGAATTATTTTAATTCAAATTAGTAATTAATCTTCCAAAAATCAAGTAATCAGGCAGATTCTTGATTTTCCAAATCTGATCTTCAGTCCGAATCTTATCTCTTTGATTTTTCGAATCTTGCAAATCAGGCGATCTTATCTCTTTGATTTTTCGAATCTTGCAAATCAGGCAATCTTATCTTCTTGATTTTTCGAAAATCTTTATTTTCTAATTAATTTGTTTCATTTATTCTCCACCGTCGATCTATTTTTATTCCAACCGTTCGATTAAGGATTTTGCCTTAACCCTAATTAGGGATTCTTGGGTGTAATCTGGATCGTTCGTTTTAGGGTCTCATCACTAATTTATCTCGTCCGTCCGTTCGAAATGGCCTTTTCTATAAAATGCCCTTTCCTTCTCATTTTTCATACCTTGACATTTTTACGTAATTACTATAGTTATTTACTTAGCTTCACATTTCATTGTCATAGGCAATTGTAGTATTTCATTATTGGCATTAGGTTTTAGGCATTTGATTAATATTGACATTTGTTTTAGACATAGGCATTGGCAAGAGTCATAGGCATAGCAAATCCTTCAAATCTTGTTGTGGGGCTTAGACATTTAGATTGCTCAAACGACGAATCTGAGGGCAACATCACATTTCCAGCAAGCAAGAAGGTGTAACGAAGATCAATCATGGAAGATGAAGATTTATGGTAACATTGTTCCTTTTATTTTCATATTATTTCCATTGTGCTTCGTTATTTCATTGGATTTTTAATGTTATTTGTGCTAATCCCATTTAACTCTATCTGATTTTCCTTTGATTACACTATCAACATTCTATTTTCGTCAATCTTGAAATCAAGATTACTATTTGTGGAGCCTTTGCTAAATCTTTGATGTGTCAAATATCTATCCAATATTGCATACCATGCTTTGGGAGCCTATTTAAGTCCATACAATGCCTTTTTCAACTTACAAACCATGTTCGGTTTATCTGATAACTGAAATTCCTCTGATTGTTCCATAAAAACCTCTTCTTCCAATTCTCCATTTAGGAATGCAGACTTGACATCCATCTAATATACCTTGAAATCTTTATGAGTAGAAAAAATCAAAAACATCTGAATAGCTTCCATTCTTTCCATCGAGGAAAATGTCTCCTCAAATTCTATCCCTTCAACTTGTGAATATCCTTTGCAAACAAGCCTTGTTTTGTTTCTCACAACTTCACCATCTCATTTAGCTTATTCATGAACACCCACTTAGTACCAATTACATTCTTGTTTACTGGTCTAGGAACCAGTTCCCATGTTTGATTCTTCTCTATTTGTTGAAATTCCTCTTTCACAGCTCTAACCCATTTCTCATCTTTGCATGATTCACTCACAGACTTAGGTTTTATCTTTGAAAGTAAACACAGATTTACCTCAGCTGCTACCTTGCTTCTTGTCTTCACACCTTCACTTTTATCTCCAATTATCTATTCTTCAGGATGATTCTTCTTTACATATTAGGAGTCTTAGGAGCAAGTTCCAGAGCTTCTTCTTCTTCCTTATTTTCTTCTGGTATTGGTCCGCATATAGGCGCATCTAGTTCAACTTCACTTATCTCAAATGGTTTATGCATGTCTTCATCAACCTTCACATTTGTACTCTCAACATATTTCTCAATCTTTTATTGAAGCATCTGTAAGCTTTGTTATTAGTTGAGTATCCAAGGAAAATACCTTTATCACATCTTGCATCAAACTTTCCAATATTCTCATCATCTCTTTTAATGTAACATTTTCTTCCAAACACATTAAAATACTTTACAGTAGGAATCTTTCCAGTCCATAACTCATAAGGAGTCTTTGTGTTGTTACCTCTGATTTGAACTCTATTAAGAATATAAACAGCAATGTGAATTTCCTCTCTCTAGTATACATCAGGTACATTTTCCTCTTTCATCATTGTTCTAGCAGCTTCCTACATAGTCTTGTTCTTTCTCTCAACTAGTCCATTCTGTTAAGGAGTTCTAGGAGCATAAAAATGTCTCTTTATGCCATGCTCTTCACAAAAATTATTAAACTCACTGGAAGTGAATTTTCCACCTCTATCAGACCTTAAACATTTTATTTTTGGGTCCACTTCATTCTTTGCCCTTTCCTTGAACACTTTGAATCTATCCAAAGCTTGAGCTTTCTCCCTAAGAAATGTAACCCGTGTCATTCTAGAATAATCATCAATCAAAAGCATGAAGTACCTGTCACCATTAAGACTTCCTATCCTTGTAGGGCCACAGAGGTAAGCATGAACCAACTCTAGCATTCCAGTAGTTGATAGCTCTTTTCCTTTAAAATTGCATCTTGTTTACTTTCCCAACTCGAAACTATTGGTAGGCTTTCTAATTTTAGGCAAATCTCGGACAACCTCTCTTGAACTAATCCCATTCAGATTATCAAAGTTTACATGTCCCATCCTTTGATTCCATAGCCAACTTTCACTAACTTGAGATACAAGGCACTGACCATCAACACCCTTAAGCTGATAAATATTTCCATATGTTCTTCCTCCACCAACAACCACAGTTTCAGACCCTTTTTTGATCTCACAAGTTTTATCTTGAAACACAAGCTTGAATTCTTTTCTACACATTTTTCCAACACTCAAAAGATTATGCCTTAAGCCCTTAACATAATAGACATCATCATTACTGTGCTTTCCATCAAAACTAATTTGATCCTTTCCCAAAAATATTTACTCTAGAATCATCTCCAAACATGACTAATCTTTACTCTTTACTTTTATCTTCAGTCATGTGATTAGAGTAGCCACTATCAATCACCCAATAGTCTTCATCTTGTCTAGCATGAAATGCAGTAATCAGAGTACCTTCCATCTCTTCCTTCCTGTTATTTGGACCACTTTCCCTTGCACATCTTCTAGAGTTAGTAGACATATATTTATTTTCTAAGGCTAGAAACAGGCATTCATCATCATCACCCTCAAAATCAAACTCATCATCAAAGATTCTAGCATCTTCTCTAACATAATACAACTTCTTGAACTTCTTATCCTTTCTGTCTTTATTATCCATGTTCTTCTTATGTACAACTTCATTTGGACAACTTGAAGCATAATGACCAATATATCCACAACTGAAACATTTAAAAGGTAACATACCTTTGTACTTATCGGTACCTTTATTCAACTTCCTTGTAAAGTTTGCTTCCAACTCACCTCAACTATCACCCTCTGGATCATCTTCTATCTTTGTAGCTTTAAAGGATGAATCTATCTTCTCCTTTTCTTTTCCAAACTTCCTCATCTCAAATGCAATCAAGGTGCAAAATAGCTATTATTTAGTAAACTTCTTAGAATCATACACTTCTTCAATAACTAAGACCTTATCACTGTAACTCTCTGGTAAGGTCATTAGAATCTTCTCTATTATATCTTCATCTGCCATAGTACCCCCTTGATTCCTAACTTCATTTGTTGCAAGATCAACCCTCTAAAAATAGCTTCAATGTCTTCGCCTTCATCCATTTTAAGTTCTCATATCTACGCTTAGTTGTTAGCTTCCTTGAAAATTTCACTCTATCATTTCCTTCATAGAGATCTTCCAACTTTTTCCAAACTTCATAAGTAGTGCCCAATGAAACAAATTTTGTTCGCTCGGTCTTAGATAAAGCACTAGATTGCATACCTTGCTTTTTCATTTTCTTCATAGGCAGAAATATCATCTGCAGAAGAAGGACCACTTGTCGACTTAACATATTTTGTCTCAATAGCTTTCTAGGTCTTGTAACCAAGAGAGATCAAGTAACCTCTCATCTACACTTTCCAGTCATTGTAGTCAGATCCATCAAACATGAGGATTGCCAATTTGTGTGCCATTGGATCTACCTCAAGTGGTTAAGCTCTTCTCCTAGGAACCAAAGCTTTGATACCAATTGTTGAAAGGTACAAGACAACTAAGAGGGGGGTGAATCAGTTGTCACCAAACTCAATCACAAATCTCAAACACTTATCAACTTCACTACCACTTTATTTTTTATTAAGTATGAGCATGAAATGTAAATAACAAAAAGAAATATCAACCCAATGAACACTAGATTTACGTGGAAAACCCAATAGGGGAAAAACCACGATGAGGATTAACTCACAATATAAATTAATTGCACAACTGATTACAAAGAGGCTCACTGTCAGGGGCTCACTACCCAAATAGGACTCACTGTCTGGATACAAGGCTCACTACCTACAGATAGGACTCACTTTCTAGAAGGGAGGCTCACTGCCTACAAATACAAAAGATAATAGAAAAATCTACCACAACAAATTGTACACATCCATAGCCTTGATCAAAATATTGCAAAAACCATCAGCTCAATAATTTTAGGAATCTAACACATTAAATCTCTGCTGCCTCAATTCACTTTCATACACTCTTTCTTCTCACACTTGTGACACTCTTGTTCTACTTCTAATCCTTTGCAACTTGACTTGTATATATACCATCTTCAACCTTAGAAACTTTCTCCAAGGTCGGTTACACACACTTCATTTTACAAATTCAAATTAGGTCGGCAACTCAACATTCCCACAGTGGAAGAGAATGAGAGCGGACCAAACCAACACTTAACCAAGACCCAAAATGTCTTGAATCAATCAGGTGCTTCCTTAATTGACACTTATCCTTTGCATGAAGTGTAAACACTAGGTCTTCCAAACCCAATGAAAACACAAGTGAACTTGAATTACACATCCTCAACAAGAAGATAACATGCAAACCACATAACAAACTTCACCATACACTGGAACACATCTCAGATACCATCAGATTCATTTGCATCAATTGCAACAATCTTCATACACAAAACACTCTTCATCAGTCTATCTAGACTGCATAGACACACACAGGAACTATGGAACTCATCTTCTAGAGCACCAAACCATGAACACCTTTTCCAAAACATAGATACCATCATTACAAGCCTTATACTAGATCCAAAAGACCAGAAACAAAACAATAGAGGACTGTGGAGTAGAAACATTTCTCCCAGTCCATAGACAAACAACTCTGCCAAACTAGTTCACACACCGGTGAACACAACTTTCACTCTTTATCAAACTAGAAGCTATAATCCAGGATATATCACCCAAAGATTCCCATAAACAACACTTCATATCAACACAAGCATAGGATCAACACAGAAGAAATGTGGAGCATATAGTAGAGCACATTCTGAACACACACACAACTCTGACTTCACTATTCCTCAAAAGCACTTGGAAACTCATCATATCAACACACCTATAACACCATAAAGATAGCTCCATGTACTCACAACATCTCTACAACATCTCAACTATACATGCACAACCTGCAACATCATGTATTGTGTTGACATCAATGACAACATTAATGAAAACACCACTAAACTTACTCATACTTGCAACACTTTTTGCTTCTTGTGTGTTAGGCTTTATAGGAACACAAATGCCTTGTTCTTTCTTTCTACATCCTTTTCCAATATAACCAAGTTTTTTCATGAACTCATAACCTTTTCCATAAAGTCTCTCCATTTATTTTGGATCTGGTGGTTAATGATAATCTATCTCATCAATTTATTTTGTATAGCTTTTGTCATCTTTTAAAGTGGATGAGGTAGATGCTTGTGAGCTTTCTTCTAAATTTTGTGTTGACATCACCATTGGTTCCTTTTGTTTTTCGGTTTCTTTTGTTGTGATCATGTATTCTCCCATAAATGAAGGTGTGAAGTCAAAGGAACCCCAATCATCTTCTAACAACTTTGTCACTTTTTTCATCTAATTTTTCTTTTCTTTTAGTGGCTCTATCTTTGAAGTTGGAATTAGTGTGTTTAGAGGATTTGTCTTTCCCTTTTCAACTTGTAAAGAAAGTTTTAGGCTCAGGGTCTATTTCAACTTGGTATACTTTGTTGTTATAAATATACTTCATGATACAATGAAGAGTCAAAGGCAATGCATGCATCTCATGAATCCAAGGTCTTCCTAAAAGAAGGTTGTACAAAAGAACACATGAAGCATGACATAAATAGGAGTTTGTAAGGTAGCATTTCCAACCATAATAGGAAAAGTAATCACAACAAGCAGTTTCTTTCCTACATTATCAAATCCTTGAATCGACAAGGAATTAGGTTGAATTATTGATTTATCCACGCCAAGTCTATCCAAAAGGTTCACACTACACACATTAAGAGAAGATCCATTATCAACAAGGGTTATTTTTATTCTTTTCCTATTATAGATAGCTACTATCTTAAAGGCATCATTTATCTTTCTCATCTCCAAGGGTGGTAGCTCATGTTGATGAAAATTAATGTCTATGTTAACTGTATTCATTCCATGAATTAAAGTTGCTACATCACTTGCATTTGTATTAGAAGGAAGTACAATTTGTTGCAAGGTTGTTTGAAGCATAGTGTGATAGTTAGGTGAATTTTGAATTAGGTCCCATAGGGATATCTTTTTCAAATTATTTTTAAGTTTCTCAACAAGATCATACTCCTTCCCGCTTTGTGAAGGAAAATGAGGGGCATTAGGAAAGATGGAGTTAGGAAAAGGTAAGGATGTTGAGGTTGATTGTATTCATTACACAGATTGTTTCTAGTCTTATATGTATGAGAAATAACATTGTAACTTGATTGTTGCAAAATATTATTCTTAGGTGGTTCAAGAGTGAAAAAAAAATATTTTGAGTTTGAGGTTTGTGTGAAGGTGGGTATAGGACAAATTGAGGTTGAATCAAGTTAACTTCTCTTAGTTTCAACTTGTTGTAGCAAGCCTTAGTGGATGAACCTTATGAGATGAAATCCTCAAGGGCTTCATCCAACATGTCAAATTAATCACTAATAAAAGGCTTGAGGGTTAGGTTAACTTGGAAAAAGAGATTTGACATGCTCAAATAACTATGCTTTCTCCAAGTGGTTCATCGGTTTTTAGGTGTTTTTAGTTTTATTTTCTAATGAATCCCAAATTTAATCTAATCTAATTGAACTATGAACTAATGTTGAAAATGAAAAGTACAGTAATCTAATTCTATTCGCAATTGAAATGAATCTAAGTTAAGCTAAATCTAATGAAATGCATGAAACAGAAACTCAATAAACTAAAACAGAAAAATAATAACAGCAAACAAAAACACAAAAATAGAGTTTTTAATGCTAGAAAATGTAGTTTAAAGTCTGAAACGGGACTAAATCACCAAGAGGGTGTATGAGTCCCAATCATGTTTTTCAAGGGTTTAAATGTTGAATAATAGTCACCACAAAATACCCAGAAATCAGGAAAAACCTCCTATACTGGGACTAAATCACCCAGAGGGGCGTATGAGTCCCAAATTAGGGTTTTTGCACAAATTTTAGAAAATTTTGAGTGAATGTTAAGGGTTTTTCTTTGTATGATGTCTATTCAGTATGCAATTATAGATTTTAGACGAAATTCAATGATGCAAGATGCAAAAAAAATGCAACCTATATGCACTTTCACTAATGCAAGATTTAGAAACCCTAGATACAATTTAACTAATGAAAACCCTAATGCAAAGTTAATGTAAGGTAGATCTAGGACTATGAGGCAATCCAAATAAAAAATGAGGTGTTCACGTCGGGTTCACCAAAATGAAACGATGGAAATAGTGCACCCCACCTTTTGGGGAGATGGGGCATGAGCTAGGGTTCAAGACCTAGACCTATTTCCCTCAAGTTTCATTGAAGGAAACCTTAGATATCTCAATCTGAAGGTAGAAAAGGGGGAGGAGATCTTGCAATAAGGTATCCTAGGGCGTGATTAAGGACTAAAACTCAAATGAATGACCTAGAAATGAATATGAATCATAACAGCAAATTGGGAAATCAGAGAAGTGTACTTGGAAACTTGAATGTGCTTAGAATAAGCTTTGAAATTCTAAAATTGCAAAATTTAGGGGACACTAGGACTCATATGCCAGGCTAGGCGTATTAGTCCCAGACTAGGGTTTCTAGGCTAAAATAGGAATCTGGTGATGACAAGCCTAGATCTTCAGAAATCTAGAAAATTCACTATATTGGGACTCATATGCCACTTGTGGCGTATTAGTCCCGTCCTACTTTTTTGAAAATTCAAAGGTTGAATCTACTCTTCCTTCCCAACCTAATTTTTGGATCTAAACCTGTAAAAATACCTGCAAAACAAGATATAATGTTGATTTGCTTATGGGGAGTTTGACTTGGTCAAACCCCTAGTTTAGTAGCTAAAACTTGATAGAAATAATGGATCTTGAAAGTAAATGTGAACACAAACCCTAATCTTAAGTGCATCTAAGATTAGGATATCTGAAATGCAATGCAACCCTATTCTAATGTGCTAAAATGAGATGCATGAATGAAACATGAAGATGAATGGCTCACTTTGGGAGATGTATAATCACCGTAATAATTTGTAATAAGACAGGTACCTTCCTTAGGCTGAAAGTAGAGTGATAATGGAGGATGGAATTACTTAGGAAACAAGTCAGTAGGCTTGGTTCAATGGCTAGTTACATCTTCCCAACCTAGAATCCATCATGACTCACCATAGGCAACCATCATCAATCCTTGACAATGCTAGATCTTGAATGAAAGTGAGTTTGAAGACCTGCAAAAATACAATTATGTTGCTCCAAGACTTCAACCTTGCTTATTCTTGAAAACTTGAATGCTCTTGTGAAAGTATTCTTGAGTGCTTGTGAATGCTTAGACCCTTGAATTTTCTTCCTCTAGATGAAAATAATGATTTGAAACCTTTTTTATATAGTCACCTCATCTAATTTATCATTTATTAGATATCAAATGTTGACATCAACCAAAATTTTGAATTAAAAACTTGAATTTCCCACTCAAATCGTAAAAAGGGGCCACACAGGACTCATACACCACTTGTGGCATATGGGTCCCACCTAGGGGGACTCATATGCCCAAGGTGGCGTATGAGTCCCACCCTAGTTTTTCTGGGTGGGCTAATGGTGGGTTGTTAGAAAATTTAATGGTTTTGTTGATTTTGTCAAGATTTTAGTTGAAATAAGCTTTGAGATCCACAATAAAGGGTCTTAGGGATCTATTAATGATGATTTAAAGGGTCATAATGCAAGGGTACTAAAATAGGTCCATATTAAGTGAGAAATTGTACCATCTCCAAGAAGGGAGTACAATTTCCATCATTACAGTGTAGAATGTAGTCTAGTTTCTAAAAATGTAATTTATTTGAAATTTCAAAGAACTGTTAAAAATAAAGTTAAAAATACCAAACATTGGTTTTTGACAATAAAATGATACACCACAAAATAAATTAAAGATGGAAGCCTTAACATAGTCAAAATGTGAAAAAAAATACATGGTTAGATAGCTAAGAGAGAGCTTAACATTACCCAGGTAATTTTTACTTGACCTTGAAACATGCACAAACCTGATAGGGAGCATGCTCATGATTATGTGAAATTTTTCAGAATTTGAAAAAACACATCTTTGGGCATTGGAAAGTCATTCCAAGCCTTTGGATTGGAAATCCAAGGAAAATCCAAGCCAAAGGCTTGGAAATTCCCAAAGTAGGCAAAAACACAAGCATGTTATAAAACGTTTGCATTATCCTTGTTTTAACTTTCTTACTGTATGTTTGTTTGTATATGTGAATATATGTTTGTATCTATGTATGTTTGTACATATATTTGTATGTGTGTATGCTTATATGTATGTATGTATGTATGTATGTGTTATCCTTGAATCTAGCTCTGCTAGATTCATGGGATAACCCCCTATGAAACTTGTCCATTCTGTAGGTTCGTGCACTTCAAGCACGCAAAATGAGGTAAATTTCAATTGGCCTTGATGCATAGTCCTTAACCTCGAATCATCCATTTGAGTGTTTGTCCTTGTTCATCTCTCAAAATATTTTGAAATGAATATTTTGTTAATTTTCATCTTTCAGGAGTTAGAAAATTTTTAACTCTTGAAAGAGCATTGAAAAACAATGCTCCTACATGAGTTAAGTCATGCAATTTCTCCAAGTGTTGGAGGGTTGATTTTCAGCGTTCCTACACTTTGCACTCACCCTATGTCATATGTCCAAGCACTAAATTTTAGCACTTTGACATGTATCTTTCTATCAAGTCTTCAACATGTTAAAGCGGTCTTTTTTGCCACTTATGCATCTTTGACATTTTTTTAAAATGTTGGAGCGGTGATTTTCACCGCTCCTACATTTTCCCCCTTTTGCATGAGTGTTCATTAATACACTTTGAGTTTATTAATGACATGTTTTTCAATATTTTCGATGAATTATTAAAGTCATTTTAAGTTCATTTCTTCTCATTTTAACTTGTTTTCTTCCTCCTTCCTCGCGTCGGTCATCTACCAAACTTCAGGTTAACTTGTGTTGACGGATTCTGTAGGTGACTCAACTAGGTTTTTCACCTTTTTAACTTCCACCATTGTTCACCAAGTGAGTTTTGTGCTTTTCTTTATTATTGTTCTTTGTTTCCTCTATATTTTTAATTGGTGCATTCTTCTTTTATCATTTTCCCTTAGCCCTAATGTATCTGGGTTTTCATGTTCGGGATTTTCTTTTGTTTGTGTTTCTTGAGTTATTTTTTGGTATTAGTGTTGCTTCTTGATGCTATGTCTTTGTTTCTTTATGTTTGTGGAGTCAAGTTCATTTTTACCTAAGTTTCTTCCAAGTCATCATATGTGCCATAATGGTGTTTTTTTCTGATTGATCACGTAGTGATTCCTTAAAACAAGATCATTTACTTTCTTGTGTACAAGTAGTGAAAATCACCTCTCTCACATTACAAAGTCATTTCTCCTTTATGTAGGAGCGGTGATTTTCACCGCTCCTGCATTCATAAGTTTCTTCCCATATTTCAAGATGTAGGAGTGGTTATTTTCACTGCTCCTACAAAAAATGATCTTTCCCCAAATTTTTAACCGCTAAAAAGCCCGCTATTACACATGACTTAGTGATTATGCTAGAGCATGTAAGAGCAGGAATTTTTAGCACCGATACATGAAGATGAACTTCCTCC
This sequence comes from Sequoia sempervirens, assembly GCA_007258455.2. Taxonomy (NCBI): domain Eukaryota; kingdom Viridiplantae; phylum Streptophyta; class Pinopsida; order Cupressales; family Cupressaceae; genus Sequoia; species Sequoia sempervirens. The sequence continues at coordinate 129,915 of VDFB02203515.1, forward strand.
CAAATGTTGAAGTGTTAATTTGTAGCGCTCGAACATCAATTCCTTCTAAGTGCTTCAAGACATGTTGAAGCGTTATTTTTCAGCGCTTGTGTACAAAAGGTAGACCTTTCATGATGTAAGGGCGCTAGTTTTCAAAGCTCTTGCACAAAAGATAGTTTTTCACTAAACGCTCAAAAAACATCTCATTTTCTGTCTAAACTTTGTTCCATCACTAATGCTCCATTTTCCACACTTCATAGCTTATTTTCACTCCTTCCAAAATGCCTACTTGCTTCATGCATTCCAAAATGCTCTCATGACACATATGCTCCTAACATCTCCTAAATCCATTATTTCTTGCAGTTCCTTTCAGGCTCTTTTCAGATGATCTCTAAAGGTGAATTTTTATTGGTCTTTAGTACTCTTAGATGACAACAGAAGAATCTCCCTCATCTTCTAAGAAAGAGAAAATGAAGTACAAGTACCAAGGAGTTTATTCATCTACTATTGTGCTCTCAAAGGTTCATGAAATCAAAGACACGGAGATTGATCACCAAGATATGGAAGATTTTGTGAAAAGAACTAGAAAGCAACCATTAGAATAAAATTTACAAGCAATCATTCATAGCAACTTACACTTAGTGTCTTCATTTCCAACTGTTGCTCATTGCACGGAGTTTTTTCTTCAGGTTGCCTCTCATTATATCAGGGGATACAGAAGTGTGAGAGATTCTTCTAGACAAATCATGATGAGATTGGATCTGAAGTTCTTTGATTTTTTTTCTGGGTTCCACACATGGAAAAATATATTGATATTTCTATTCAGCAAGCACAAGAGATTTATGACAAGGATCTGAATAAAGCTAAACAATTGATTAATACTCAATGGTTGAAGACTCCAAGGCCCACTATCTCTAGATGACCTAAAGGTCTACCACAAAGTGATTTCAAGGAGGATGTTCGGGATATGATTACTCTTATGAGCAAGGTGAAAGGCTTGCTCGTTTCATTCCATTTTCAAGAATGGATGTACGAGTATATCTAAATCATCAGAAGGAGGAAAGCACACATAGACTGGGGGACTAAAATAAGTGATGAGATTCATGAATAGTTGAACAATGTGCCAACCACCTTAAAATTTTATATGGCATCCTACTTGGTATAGGTTATTGAGGTCATGAGGCAATTTCCAGGGTTGTCAACAAAAGGAAACAGAAATTTTGTGCATGTATATGAGTTTTATTCTCAGATAACTTTGAGGAATAGCACCTCTAGTTTTCACTTTTGATCAGACTCTTGAAAAGAAGAGAGTATCAGATGAATCCTACAGGGTTGTTTGTAAGTTTGGATGTATCTTTTTCTATTTTCCAACTTTCACATATTTGAGAGTAGGTTGTTATATTAGGTGCCCATACATGTTTTCCAGATATCCTTCTGATAAGTGGGTATTGATGGAGTTGCACAAACAATTTATTTATGTTCATAAAGAATGCCATAAAATTCATAACACAGGCTTCAAGTTTCCACTTACTATTGGAAGATATACTATTCACAGTGTTCAAAAGGAAAATTCAGTAGCAGCTGAAATGCAAATTATGACCATAAGGACATATAGATACAAATTTGACTTTGACTATAGAGATGTGAATAGGAAACTTAAGAAGGACCATTATCATGTCTATTGTTTTGAGGATATATGGGTGGACTGTAGAGATGAGGAAGACATTTAGAGAATGGATTTTTGTAAGTTAACTATGGAATAAATTAGGGACCTTAGTGTAGCTGATACTACATAAGATTTTGAAGAGCCTGGTGATATCATGAATTTTGCATATGAAGAGGAAGAAATTGCCAGAAATCCTTTGCCTCCTATGCAATGGTCCAAGAAAGAAAGTGTTTCCATCAGAGAAAGAATTTCTCCTATTCTACATAATACAGGTGAATGGTTGCAAAGGAATGGCTTTCAATTGAAATCTTTTAGAATAGAATCTGAAGGAGAAACACTAGGAGTGGTAGAAAGAACTTTGCACTAAACACAAACATGTGATTGCTCCCTCTTATTCATAGAGGGGTCCTAAGATCAAATTTACTTTTGGTAAAAGTACTGCACAGACAACTGAAGAAGAGGAGGCTATTGAATCAAAATAGCCATCTGCACAGGGACAAGAGCTTGCATCTGAGGAACAATCATCCAAAGAAGGAGAAGGGAACAAAAGTGAGGAATCAAAAGAATCCACAAAAGATGAAGGAGAGGAAGAAGGTAATGAGGAAGAACAAAGGGATAATGATGAAATATCACTATCTCCCATGAAAACATTGTTGATAATCTTCCCCAAACACCATTGCCTGTTACTATGAATGTTCCTCACACTCCTCCAAATCCTACTATGCCTTTTCCTCCTCTTCCTACCTCACCTCCTCCTACAACTCTACATGTAATGAAGGTTACCATTCCTCCTTCAGTATCATTAGTTCTTTCCACTCCTCATGTAGGTTCAATCTTACAAACTGTTGATGTTTCTTTAAGTTCCCCATCATCAACTCTAAGTTTATCATCTCCATCATATGATATTTCTTCTCGGGCGGAGTTTGATAGGTTCATGAGTGATTCATTGTAGGATCCTCTTGGTTTGTTGTCTACTAGTGCAATCATGACTGATACTACTCCAATTGTTACTATATCATCCATTCCTATAGAAGTGGTTGCTACACAAGAGTTAACAGTAAGTCAAGAAGTGAATACTTCATTTCTTCCCCCTTGGCTAATCTCACAAGTATCTAAGTGCAAGAAACATATGATTTCCATAGATGAGCTAGATCTTGAAGAGATAGTTCTTCCAAAATCCAAGGGGGAAAAGAAGGAAAAGGTTCATTCAAGACTTCATCTAGACAAGTCAAGTCACAAGTATGTGGATATTGGATTACCTCCACAGGAACAGGGTGATGTGAATATGGAAGATTACACTTTAACTAGGGTCCACCTTGGGAAGGTAACTAATGCTAGTGCCAAAGAAGATGTGCAAGTGACCCTAAATGCATTATCAGGTAGACTTGACAAGATGGGGCAAGATAGAGATATGTACAAGGAGAAAGCTAGGTGATATGCATCAGTTTTGAGAAATATTGCAAGTTCCTCAACGGATGTGTAGCCTATGGCCATGGTAAATGTTGAGGAACTAGCAGTGCAAAAATTGGAAAATTTTTACTCCAAGGGTAAAGTGTTGTACAAATTTATAGATGAAATAATTGAGTAGGGTTCACAACTCATAGCTATGGCTGATGAAAATACTACTCAAGTATCTAGAATAAATTTGGAATTTGAGAAGGTGCAAAGCACACTTTCCTTAGAGAAAAAGGAGATGGAACAAAGTATCACATTTTGGTTGCAAATGAAGGAGACTAAATTGAGAAAATTAGTGGAAGTCGAGGTAATTCCTGACAAAGATAAGTATGTGGAAGTAAAGGAATCTCTTAGAATTCACATAAAAGTTATCAATTCTCTCATCCAGGACATACAACAAGTACAAGAAGATGTCGAAGGAAATCGTGTTGTCATGGTGAATGGAATTGAGGAGTTACCGAGCAAACTCCTTGATGATAATCATACCTTCCTCCCGATAAGTTAGATTGCTCAAATCTTCAAAGAAGCTATCATGAAGTAGGTGGAAGATGAAGAATTTTCAAAGGCTTCGATGCATGCTTTGTGTGATATACAATTTTCTCTTGACAATCTCAAGATGCATCTAGATAGATGCAAAAAGATTTGCTCATCTACAAGAAAGTCAATCACAAGGGTTCATACAATTATTGACTATATAGTTGGTCCAGATGAGAAATTCATGCAAGAGATAAAGAAGAAATATGAACACTTCCAAGTCAATAGCAAGGAACCATGAAAACCTTCTTGTATCTCCATAGTTAGATAGTTTATACACTTTCTTCTATGCCCTATGTAGATAGGCTTTGACATTTTACATGTCATTTTGGAAAAAATAATTACATGTAAACAAATATGTTCTCCTACATTTATGGACAACATTTTTTAATAAGTCAACTAGTTGGTTAGGATATTCCTAGATTAACTCTCTGATCCCATATATAAATAACAGAGGATTCTATTATATTATGTACCTTTTATCTTATGCAACAAAGTGTTGCCCAATTGTGAAGAAAATATTAAAACTTTGAGTTCATTTTTGTTAATCTATTTTTTATCAATAAAGAAGTGAAGTTGCACACCAAAATTTGAGTTGGGAACAATTACCTTGTGATTTGATTGAATTGGTAGTATTGGGTAATTGAGATTGAAAGGGATTTGAGTAAATCTGTGTAAACTTTGAGTTACACTTATTACTTGAAATTGTGATATTGTAATATACTGTATACACCTAAAATCGGTCATCACCTTTAATTAATTAAATACTAGATATTTAATTAATATTTTGACTACATATAAATAAATTCTCAAGTTATTCATATTGTTCATTTTCTAAATTCTCTAAATCTAAAATCATATTCTTCTAAATTAACTAAATAAACAAATTTCCATAAGCTTGTTTTATTTAATTAATCTTCACTAAATCTCGATTAGGAATTTGAGCACATGTCTACAACTTTTTGTGCCACCTCACCAAGGTCACATGAAATTAAATAATTCTAATTTTTAATTAGAATTATCTTCAACCAATTTTTAAAATCACGTGGCTTATTCCTCGCACACTTCCACCAATTTTTCAACACATGGTCTTTTCTTCTCACACTTGAGTCTTCCATCCATTTGGCATGTTTCCCATTGGTCAAGAGATTCTTCCATCAAAATGGCATGTTGTCTTTGGTCAAGGGGAAAACATCTTGATTCTCTCTATCTCCACCATCCATTCTTCTTTTTCGAATATGGACCGTTGATTATTGCCACCTCACAAGATACTTGGAAAAGGATATAAATACAACCCTTTGGCATTGTATTTTGCATCCACTTTTGAATAGAGTTATCATGCAGAAATATCGATTGAGCTTGGGAGCACTTTGGAATCTTATAGTTAATTTTTATATCATGTTTTGCATCATAGTTAGATCTTAGACTAACACTTTGCTTCATAGTTGCATTTTATGTCGTCCTTTGCATCATAGTTGCATTTTAGATTAGCATATTTAGAGTTTGCATTTGAGCATATGTAGAATCATATATAGAATCATATAGATCACTAACATAGTATCCACCACCATTTTTCCATTCATCATAATCATCATCATCCATTCATCATAGTATCCATCATCATTCTTATCATATAGTTTCATGTAGGAATTTAATTAGCTTGCATGTTAAATACTAATCTCGTTTCTTAAGAGTCATTCTAATAGCCTTTGTGCACATAGAAATATGAGGGCCAAAGGGTTAAAGGAATCATTAAAAATAGAGGACAATGAGACATTCTTGAAAGATTCGTTAAATTGCAATTTAGAGTAGCTTCTTTTCTTTGAATCTTTAATATAATTTGTTTCATTAAGGTTTGTGTTGATTTTCTAAATTTACACATTTCACACACACACAAAATGGCACTTGTCGTGGGGCTAGACCCCAGTTCTAACATTTTTCTAGAAAATTTTATTTAAACAGGTTGGACGTGACGTTTTCGCACAACCATGGTCTCTTTCGGTGCATCCGGTAAATCTTTTGGCACATAAGAATTTTGTTTTGGCACATCCAATGAATCTTCTAGCACATTCGGTGACTGTTCTGACGCATCCAACTTTTCTTTCAATGCATCCAAAAAATATTCTAGCTCATACAAGGAGTATTTTAGCACATCTGGTCTTTTCTATAGCACATTGAGCATACGTTTTAGTGCATTCATCAATTTTTATAGTGCATTTGGTATCTGTTTCAATGCATAAATCATTTCTTTTAGCCCATTCAGTAGTTATTTTGGCGCATCGGTTAGTTATTGTAGTGCATCGATTTTTTAGCGCATCTAATGATTGTTTTAGTGCATTGGGTAAAAATTGCAAAATCTGACAATTGATTTGTGTTTTCTACTTGCAGGTACTTTTATACACTGGTCAAAGACAAATTTTATCAAACTACTGATGATTTATGCAAGGGCTGGAGCTATTTAAGTACTTTCTTTTTGCTTAAAATAGGCATCTAGTTTAATTAAAAAGGGTTAATGAACATCATGTCTCTCATGCTTGATGGATGGTAGGCATATGCTCTCCCCTTAACTAGGTGACCAAAAAGCTAGACTCATTCACTTTTTCTATGTGAGTGTGAGTGAATTATATAGCGTGTGTTCTCTCTTTATTCATGTGGAATAAAGATTGATCGAACTACAGGTATACTTGCTTGTTTTTGTTTATCTTAGAGGGCCTGCCTTGTGGGAAAAAGAAATCACATATGTCCTTTGTTCTAGCGCATCGTAACAATATTTTAGCACATACAAGCAATCCTTTAGCGTATCTATGCAAAACTCTAGTGCATCTGACCTCTGTTCCAGTGCATGCAAGCAATCCTTTAGCACATTTGTGCAAAACTCTGGAACATCCATCCTTTGTTCCTACGTATAAAAGTAATATTTTAGTGCATTTGTGCAAAACTATAGTGCATACATCCTATGTTTTAGCGCATTTTTCAAGTTTTCTAGTGCATCCAGGCTATGTTGTAGCGCATCCATTAAATGCAAAAACTCGAGAGATAAACTTGTCTTCTATCTTTCAGTTTGAACCAAAATTCAAAATTTTCTCAAAATCCAACACCATTCTTCAAGAACAACAGAGTCTGAACATGTGCTTTACCAAATGATTTCACAAAAGATTAAAATCCATAAATGAAAGTCCAAAGTTCTTAGTCCAAGGGAACATCAAGAACGTCTCACAACACTCTACGAATTTAGAGAAAGGTTGGTCTTCAATTTCTACAAAAGAGCTTCAAAGAATAATCCCAACTTGTACTCATTTTACTATTGTCAAAATCCAAGACTTTTCCAAAGATTTGAGTATCTCATTTAGGAATAAAATTTGTCTCCGGTTTTACAAGTTTGAACCAAAATTTAAAAAAAATTCTCAAGTCCAAAATCATTCCTTAGGTACCTTAGAATCTAAACTTGTTAAAATTGACCTCTACAATCATCAGAATCAGCATTAAAGGAACTTGTCGAAGCTAAAGTCATAACGTTACTAGAGGCAAAAAAATTGGAACCACAAGTTAAGCCTCCATGGTGGAATGATGCTCACTTTTGTGACTTTTATTGCAAGAAGGGACAGAAAACCAATGATTGCATGCAGTTGAAGCACTTGATACAAGATCTAATTGACAATATAACGATATTTGTAAAAGGACCTCAAACAAACAATGATCATGGGGCATTCAAGAACCCCCTACCAAACTATGAGAAAGGAGAGTCCTCATCATCAAATAACAAGGGAAAAAAAATAAACTATGTCTATGACACCACTATTCTGCATATTGAGGTGGTTGATGATCCAACCCATGACAAATCATATCTTATTGAAAATGATAACTCAACCAGAAATAACACCATTGAACACGAACAAAATATCATTGAAATTGAAAATCATCACCATGATGTTAACACTACCTCACATCAAATCAATGTTATGAAAATTAGAGAGCAACAAGACAACACACCTGGCAATGCAATCACACGAGGACAAGCCAAGGTAACATTGAAAGGAGCTACCCCGTCCACATCCAAATCAATTTCTATCCTTGCAACCCAATATAACATAGTGGATCAGTTGCAGAAGATACCTGCACAAATATCCATATTAGGACTTCTCAAGATTTCACCTGCTCACAAGAAAATCTTGGAACAAGCTCTAGTTGCTACCACAATACTAAACAATTTGGAAGTTTGTCAATTCCAGACTATGGTGGGACATTTGACTTCACCACATTGCTTATCCTTTTCTGAACATGATGATGTATCTATCAATCATCCCCACAATGTCGCCCTACACATTGAGGTCATAATCCACCAGCATCATGTTAAACGTGTCCTAATAGATGGGGGAGTTGGCCTAAATATCTGTACTTTAAAACTTGTTCGTGCACTAGGCTATTCAAAAAATTCTATTCATCCTAGGAGGAAAATCGCAATAAAATCATATGATGACGAGGAGAGATCTTCACAAGGATTGATAGTGCTATCTATTCAAGTGGGACCAGTTGTCTGAGATATAGTATGCCAAGTGTTAGAAAAAGAGTTAACCTACAACATACTCTTGGGAAGACCTTGGATTCATGGCATGCAAGCAATACCATCCACATATCATCAGTGTTTGAAGTTCTTGTTCAATGGGCAGGAAATCACTATTGCAGCTGATTCGAACAACCCCCAATATTGTAACACGCTCAAGACTACCCAAGATACTTTTGTACCACACAACAGGGAAGCTCTAACTCAGGGTTTATCAAATGATAGGAAACAACTAAATGCCTTGTTAAAGTGGGTTGAGAAAAAGGACCAATCAAAGGATAAGGATATATGTGATGCCAATCCCTCAAATAAAGAAAGTACATCAAATCCTACTCCACAAAACCAAGAAGGTCAAATTGAATCATTATCAAAACAAGTTGCCAAGATCCAATTTAAATACAAAGGCATGGGGGAATACTCATTTCAGCAATCCTTATGCTTATCGCAACTTTAATCTTCTCCAAAGTCCTATGGACAACCATCAACATCAAGACATCAATCATCACAACCCACCACACTATTTGATGGAACCTTTATAAGATAAATCACATTAGTGGATGAGTCAGATGACAAAGAGGTTTTAAATTGGTTGTACAAAGATGAAGAATCATCACAAGCATCCACCTCAAATGTACAGACAGAGTAGTATGGAAAAGGAAAGACAATCATGGAAAAGATGGGATACGAGGGAAAAGGTCCTATCAGTAAAAGGAAATAAGGCATCATAGAACTGATACAACTTGTCACAATGCAAGCCAAAGATAAAAAAGGATTGGGGTATAGAGAAGAATCAAGAGAAGAAACCAGACAACAAATTGTTGAAAGAATCCTACAACTACAAGCTAGTGATGCTCATGAAATTGATTCAAATGAGTATGAGTGGGATTCACTATCTGAAGAGTCTTGTCATGATAAGGAAATTAATGTAGTCCAAAAGTATACACCCATAAGTAAGGAGGGTCAAATTTCAGGATATAGACCGCTTGAAATAGGATCACTACACATTGATGATTCCAGTGGAGATGATCAGACTTCGAGTTAAAAATAATAATTCAGAGGAAAGTTACCTTATAGACATCAATTTCGCTATTGGACAATCCGAAGACATTACCATTAGGACTCTTACTACATCTGACTTTATCCAATCCAATGACTCCTTACCCCTGGTACATTCTGAACTAATAGATTGGGATCAAACTGAGCCATTTGATATCCCCTTCTCTTCAAACAATGAAGTCACCGTTCACTTACTCTGTTTCGCCAATCCTAAAATAGATTCCACCATTGAACACTGTAACGAAGCTTCCAACCAGGAGAGTGTCAAATTTTCTAGCTACAAAATGAATAATACAGGTAATAGATCTGATGGTGAAAACCATTCAATGGCAGTATCAGATCTAGAAAAAGTAAAAACAAAGAGCATATGCAACAATGAAAACCTCTCTGAGGCGCTAAAGGATGGAAGATTTGACACACTCCCCACACACTTTCAGGAACGATATAAAGTATTGGTTGAACCCACCCAGTCTATCAATATCGGCAATGAAGAAACAATGAAGACTTTCCATCTAGCAGAATCCTTGACATATCAAGAAAAACCAAACTTCATCAAATTATTCACAGAAAGGAAAATCAACTTTGCTTGGTCTTATGCCCACATGCCAAGGATTGATCCAGAACACATCATGCATCACCTATGTCTACCAACAAGAGTAAAACCAGTCAAACAAAAATTAAGGAAAATGCATCCCCACATTGCCATATTGGTCAAAGCAGAACTAAAGAAGTTATTGGATGTAGGATTTATCAGACCTATCGACTATGTAGAGTGGATTTCTAACATCGTACCTATTTCCAAACCAGACAAAAGCATCATAATCTGCACAAATTTTAGAGATCTCAATAAAGCTTGCCCAAAAGATGACTTTCCCCTGCCTAATATTGAGATCATTTTGGACTTGAATGTTGGACATGAAATGCTCTCGCTTATGGATGGATTTTCAGGGTATAATCAAATCAAAATTTCTCCTAAAGATCAAGATAAAACTGCCTTCACATGTCCTTGGGGTACTTTTTGCTGGAATTTCATGCCATTCGGGTTGAAAAATGTTGGAGCCACATATCAGAGAGAAATGACCACCATCTTTCATGACATGATGCACACTTTTATGGAAGACTATGTAGATGATCTATTGGAAAAATCCTACACCGGAGAAGGACACCTAGAAATTCTAGACAAAATTTTTACTAGATTAGAGAAGTTCAATGTGAGACTAAATCCTAAGAAATGTGTATTTGGTGTAACATCAGCTAAACTTTTTGGGTACATTGTGTCAGCTAAAGGAATTCAGGTAGACCCTACAAAGGTCAAAGCCATCATGGAGATGCCTCCTAAAAACATCAACCAACTCAAATCCTTGCAAGGAAGATTCCAATCTATCAGGAGGTTTATCATACAACTGGCAGACAAAACTCATCCTTTCAACCACTTGCTCCACAAGAATGTATATTTTTGATGGGATGAGAAATGTGAACGAGCCTTCAATCAATTGAAACAATATCTAATGATTCCACCTGTCTTGATACCACCAGTAGAAGGAAAGCCACTTTTATTGTACATAGCAACAACTGAAATAACATTGGGAGCCTTATTAGTGCAAGAGGATTCAATAGGAAAAGAAAGGGAAATCTATTATATCAACAAAACCTTAAATGGTTATGATATCAATTACACCATTGAAAAGGCTTGTCTAGAAATAGTGTTCAATACCCAAAAATTATGACATTACATGCTCACCCATACCATCAAGTTAATAGCCAAGATAGATCCACTGAAATACCTTCTTAGCAAAGCTAATCTAACTGGAAGATTGGCTAAGTGGGTCATGATGCTGAGTGAATTTGACATCCAATATGTTGATAGGAAGGTAATCAAAGGAAAAGCAATCGCAAATCAGCTAGCTGAAGCACCATTACAAGACAATCATCCAATGAACATTGAGTTTCCAAATGTTGATGTCCTAATAGTGTCCATACAACAAAGGGTCTTGTACTTTGATGGTTCTTATACACAACATGGATTAGGAGTCAGAATATTTTTTATCTCGCCATAAGGACATACCATTCCCAAGTCTTACAGGTTGTTGTTTCCTTGCACCAACAACACAGCCAAATACAAAGCCTTGATCATTGGAATCAAAGTAGCAGTTGAGTGAAAGATCACAGAGTTACATGTCTATGGGGATTCACAACTAGTCATTAATAAGGTAAATGATGACTATCAAACAAAGGATGACAAGCCAATTCCCTAAAAATAATGGTTGATGACTTCAAGAAATACTTTGTGGAAATAACATTTGAATAGATTCCTCGAAGCGACAACAAAGTCGTTGATGCCATGGTGACCATTGCTTCTCTCTTGCAGATTCTAGAGAAATGAGTCCATTACAAGTTCATGGAGGAACAAATGTTTAACCCATCCTATGACAACCCTGAGTCCCAAGTTATCTACCATCTAGCTGAGGCTGACACTTCCCTCTACGGGAAAATCTATACGTACCTAAAAGATAACACCCTCCCTGCTGACCTATCACACAATCAAAAATGAAATTGCATTCACCAAACCGCCTGACACACCCTTAATGCAGATGTCCTTTATCGACGAGGTCTTGACGAAACTCTCCTCCGATGTCTAGAACGTGATGAGTCTAAAATGGCTTTACGAGAAGTACATCAAGGTGCTTGTGGGACTCATTCGAGTGGTTTAACCTTAGCTAAGAAACTCCTCCATTTGGGATATTACTGGCCAACTATGGAGAAGGATTATTTTTAATTCATCAAGAAATTCCAAAAGTTTTAGATTCATGGAAATCTCATACATGCACTAGCATAGGAATTTCACCCTTTTGCATCAACATGGCCCTTTTGTCAGTGGGGATTGGACCTCGTAGGCAAGAGTCATCCATCTTCATCAAATGGACACAAGTTCATTATCACAGCCACTAAGTATTTCACAAAATGGATCGAAGTTGTTCCTCTAACTACCATTACAGGAAAACAAATCTCGTCCTTTATCCTGAACTACATCATTTGTAGATATGGCATCCCTCAGTCCATCATCACTGACAATGGCAGACCTTTCAAAAATCAGGACATTGAAGAACTTTGTGAGAAATTTCACATCTAGTATCGGTTTTCTACACCATATTATCCTAAAGGAAATGGCCAAGCAAAGGCCTCAAACAAGACTATCCTAAAAAATTTAAAGAAAACCATCAATGATGTTGGGCATGACTAGCATGTGCAACTGAATCCTGCTCTATGGAATTACATAACCAGTATTTATACCCCACAGGAGCTACACCCTATGCTCTAGTCTACGGATCTAAATCCATTCTACCTATTGAGGTTGAACTACCATCACTCTGTGTGTTGCTAAAAGGGATCATTTTAGATGAGGATCACAGAGTGTCTAGGTTATAGAAATTGGAACTCTCAGATGAGCATCGTCAGCATGCAGTAGATCATCTGAAGGCATATTAGCAGAGGATTTCCAGAAGCTACAACCACAAAGTCAAGCCTAGAACATTTCAAGTTGGTGATTTAGTCTTGAAAGAGAACCCCCATAATCAACAAGATCGACAGAAGAAGGGGAAATTTGAACCAAACTAGCTAGGTCCCTTTGTCATTGTGTCAACCTTCATATCAGGAGCATATCAGTTGTCTACACTAGAAGGGGATTTTTTTGATGAACCCCTCAATAGCATGCATCTCAAGAATTTCTACACTTGAATCATCCAATGCATCAGAAAAAAGGTCCTGAAAAATACCAAAAACATCAGAAAATATCCTAAAAAAATAGTTACCTTGATGAAAACCTAGCAAACTAGCATCTTGGTAACAACAAAAAAATTAGAAAAGATCAAAAATACAAAAAAAAAAGTGAAAAAATCAAAAAGATCAAAAAAATCATACAATCTAAAAAAGTGCAATAAAAACAAGTAGTGAAAACCTGGCAACAGGTGCTATTTGTGATAGGTTAGCTTTTACATCTATTTGAGCATGTCGACCATTCACTTTTGCCATTTGCTTTTACCATCCATCTGCCTATCCTCGGAAAGTACCATGTACATATCCTGGCATCACAGTCGTGTCTCACCCTAAACTAGGCGCAAAATCCTAAACTCACTGGGGGCAATAAAATTTGAATTTGAACCAACTGACAAACAGCAGTAGTACAACACAACCCAAAACAATGATCATAGTGCAACTCAACATTAAACATCAAATCACACAAAAATGAACACATCAACCATCCAAATCAAATAGCCAAATCAATCAAATCAAAAGAAAACTTCAAATGGATGATGTTCTTCTCAATCATGGGTTTATCACGTCACACTCAAACGTTCAACTATTGAACTTTGATTTTTTTTATCATATCTCTAGAGCACCTTGATGATGTATCGAACTAGAGGAGCTAGGAAAGAGTATGATTTTTCTTTGTCTATTTTATGTGAGTTGATCATTATTACTGTGCAAATTTTCACAGGACGTGCTCTACAAAGTATCACTAATGACATTTTTCATAGGAAAATGGTTAACTCTTGTCTGTTTATGCAAGCAATACTCAGGTCATCTCGATTCAATTATACCTAGATGCTTGTGTTAACTTGCAATATCAAAAATCATGGAAGTAGTATTCAGGTTATCATGGTCTAAATATTCCAATGATGCTTGTACTCACTTTCAACATTTTAAAGTCCCGATGATGATAAAAAGCACAACAAATCGGCTGTTATGAATGAAAAAAATTTCATACAAGATCTGCATGTTTAAAGTAGATTGCATCCATGTTATTTTGCATTTGTATTTACAATGATGTTATTTCTTGCACTAATGGATTGAGTACACTTGACATTTCCAAAAACACATCATTCTCATTTAGTTGCATATCAGTTGTATCATCATTTGCATACATTAGAAAACATTAAAACATCGTTCATCCACCCATGCATCACATCATAATATTTGCATCATAAAACACAAAAAGGTGTGCATTGCATCTCATTTACATAATCAAAATCATTTCATATAGTGGCATTAGGAAAGTGGTTCCTTAAGCTTAAATGAGTGAGTCTCTTTAAATTTCCAAAATAATTGGGAAATATGTCAGGTTTTGTGAAAGCTTAATTTAACAAAGAATCAACTGACGATAACCTTCCCACAACTCTTGGAAGTTGGATAGATTCACTCATTTAATCTTAAGACCCTAGAACACAATCATCTACATCATGACTTGCATTACATAATCATATCATCATCACAAATCATCATAAACATCATTTACATAATCATTATATCTCACATCCATACATAATATGAACATCAACCATCATCACATACCATTTGCATAATAAAATCCATCTCACATAGCATAAAACATCATTTACATATATCACATAATCGTCATATCTTATCAAACCCATCATGCATTATCATATCATATCATCATTATCATAGAATTAGGTACCATCACACAATTATTTCATATACACATTCATTCATTCATTACATCCTTCATTTGCATTATAAAAATACAAAAAAATCACATACATCACATACCATAAATAAAATCCATCACATGCATCATATAGGCATCATCCATAAAACAAAATAGAATCATAACACATTTGTTGCATCATCATAAACACATCCATCGCATATCATATCATTAGGATCACCATCATAAACATCAAAATTAAATGCATCCATAGCATGTCATAATCATCATCATCATCATCATCATCATCATCATCATAACATGGAAAGTAAATGTGCCATATACATCTATCATCATATCACCACATGGATCATAATCATCGCTACATATCATATAACCTCAAAATCATAATGTCAAAGTGTACAAGGATATCCAAAAGTATGACAAGATACATCAATATCAAAAATGGTCATATATCATAAAGTCTGACAACAAGGAGAATATCATCAATGTCTAAACTAAACAAAAGGTGTATACATGTCCGAAAAATACATCAGAGAATCATAACGGGAGCTATGTTGTGCTCCCTCCAGATGGTGTCGACATCACATGACCAGGATAAGTGCCTCCCCTTGCACCCAATGGACCTCCCCTAGAATCTCTCCTATCTTCAGGTAATGGTTGAGTGACACCCACACTCACAATCCAAGACTGAGACCTTCCAAATCGAGACTGTGCAAAGCTCTCCCACCGCTCAGGAGGAACCACCTCATGATATCTGCCCCTGTAAAACTTAGCCTCCTGAGAAGTGCAGTGAATCTCTCTAAGATAATCAATTGTGATCATACCTATGGCCGCCTATTGTAACCTCTCAGTAATGGCCTCAACCTACTCCACCCACAGTCTCAAGGCATCCCTCTCAGTTGTCAATGGAGAAATCTGACCCTGCACAAGTCCCTATCCCTGTACCTACGACTGTATCTGTGCAAGTTGTCCCTAGAGAGTTTGTACCTGCTGCCTAGAAGCATCCCTCTCAGTTGTAAGAGTCTAAACTTATTCTTGTGCCTACGTCAGAAGAGCCTATATCTGTGCAAGTTGTCCCTACAGTGTCTGTACCTGTACCTATAACACAACAATTTGCATCTGCTGCTACTGAGATGACACTCTGATCTCTACCCGTTGCTATGATGAGCTCACTAATGATCGCCTCTTGTGAGGAACACTCGACTCTGCAACATCAAGACCTGGCACTGGTCCACCTCTGTTTCCACCATCACTCTCTTCATTATCTCCATCATGGTTGCTCTCCTCTCCATCACTATCACTACTCTGCTCATCCTTGAACTCCTCCTCCTCCTCTCCCTACTCCTCCTCTACCTCCTCTCTCTATTGCCTCCACCCATGCCCTCTTGCCTCTGCCTCTACTAACAATGGTGTCAGCTCATCTGGAATGGTAATCCATGGGAATGGATGCATAAGCATATACATAGCATAATCCTCAAATATTGGGACATCTGTAATCTCTAGATGCACCTCCCAAATAATCATTGGAAAGATTTGGAAGTTCTCAATTGCTACGTCATAAGACAAGTATGGACCCCACTCTATGGCATCCTATCACCGTCGTGCATAATGGGCTACCCCCTACAACATGGGCTGAAATTGGCCATATTGCCTCAGAACTCTCAATAACATAAATCTCTCAATAATAAAGCAAGTCCAACCAATCAGATACATCGCCTGGAACAAATACGGCATCTTCGTATCATCCTCGGGCCACAACTCACAATCAACATATGGTCTCCACAAAACACCCTCCAGATCATCGAGATCCCTCCTCCAATACTCCAAATTGCCCAGCCTGGGCTAAGCAAGTTGACTAGCATAAATATGAACATAGGGCCTCAGAGCTGGCCTTTGTTTGTCTCCTACTAACCGATTGATAGCTATATGCTCCCAAGCCTAGACTTGGAGCAATGTAACTCCTGCTGAAAGACTAGGCCCTCGAAGGTACACCACCTAATGCAAATCATGATATAAATGCACAAGCATACAACAACCCCACACATATCTAGTCCTATGAATGATCATACTCTCTATAATCATGCCCCATCCAATTGAGAGCCCCTTTGACCTGCGATCAAGACAAAGGAACCCTCCAATGAAACTGGCTAGAACAAAATGAAAAGTAGTGTATGCATCAACCATCTCCCTCCACGGAATCTCATATCCGCAAATATGCTCGTCCTCAAAAACTTGGCGTAGTGCATCTGTACCACCCTGCTCCTGTGAATCATATATCACCAACTCTCCCACCACCAGAATCCGTAGAATATGATATACATCCTCAGGTGTAATAGTGATCTCACTAGTGGGAAAATAGAAAGTGTTATGCTCATTGTGCCACCACTCGGCCAAGGCTATCAATAATATCTTGTTGATCTGTATCTAGGGCATATCGATTAGAGATGACAAATTGCACTGGGTAATAATGGTTGTCTCAGGCTATTTCAAATAATGAATCAAGTCCCATGTCCTCAGGAACCTCTCTCTGATCTATAGACTAGTCAGAGGCTCCTATCATCATAAAATTGTAAGTCAGTCAATCGATCAACCAACATCAACCAACATCAATCAATCAGCCTATCAATCTAATTAGCTCTTGTGAGACTTTGATCAAATCTCATGAGCATCAAATCAATCCTAACTTCACCTATCATGAGGTTCATCAAATCAATCCTAACCTCGCCTATCATGAGGTTTATCAAATCAATCCTAACCTCGCCTATCATGAGGTTTATCAAATCAATCCTAACCTCATCTATCATGAGGTTTAGCAAATCAATCCTAACCTCGCCTATCATAAGGTTTATCAAATCAATCCTAACCTCGCCTATCATGAGGTTCATCAATCAACTCAACCTCACCTATCTTGAGGTTTCTTAGATCAATCAACTTATAATTGATCCTCGCCTATCATGAGGTCAATTATCATCATCCTCTCACTGAATTTCACCTATTATGAGATCAATGGGCATCTAACCTATCAAAATCATCAATCATCATCAAATCACAAATTGACCCGATCAAACATCATTGACATCAAGGACCTCAATCAAGAAAATCATTAAATTTACCAAATACGCCAAAATTGGTCTCCAATACGCTAAAATAATTTATGCGCTAGGGAAATACATCAATTCGCTATAACAGACCTTCAATGTGCCACTCTACCCTATGCACCGAAACATTTCATCAATGCACTGGAACAGAGTCCCGATGCACCAAATTTTCTAATGAGCTATTTCATTTCATCAATGTGCTAATCTAATGACCCTATGCAGTAGACTACTCTATGTGCAAAAAAATTTCATCAATGTACCATTTCGGGTCATTTATGTGCTAGATTAATCAATGTGCTACTTCATCTATCCTATGCACTAAATTGCTTTACCTATGCGCTACATTATTGAATGTGCTATAATAGTCTATGTATGCGCTCTTCGGCTAATCAATGCGCTAAACTAAAACAAACCAAATTCAAACGCTAAAATGGAGAGAAATATTCAATGCACAAAATAGGAGGTGGATTTTCGATGTACTCACCGGAGGTCCGTATGTTGTTGGACGGTTGTACCGCCTAACTCGCTCAAATCAGTGCGTGTAATAAGGGTCATCATTCTGCTCCAAATGCTCAAACACTCTCACTCAAAGGTTTTCAAAATCACCAAATGCACAAATGAACTTTCTAATTCACCTTTTAACCCTTAAAATGTTAATTAAGTGGCATTTTATGGGATTGTTTTATTTTTATTTTTTCAAAGGGGTTGTAATTAATCAGATTATCACCTGGTGGCTTATATATCATTTTTCAGGAGATAAATCACTTCTGACGCATAAAAGTTTGAGATCATCATCAAATCATTGTCAAAACATCAAAATTTTCAAAAAATCTCAAAAGTCCAAAATTCACCGATTTATCTCCCGAGGGGGCATATATCCGTCAATATCTGAAAATCAACGTATGGGGCATAAAAAAAAAAAAAATCTCGGCATGAACATCAATTTTTTCTTTGAAGCAATGTGTAAACACATTACTTCAAAGAGGGGAAAAATGTATACACCTAAAATCGGTCATCACCTTTAATGAAATAAATACTAGCTATTTAATTAATATTTTGACTACATATAAATAAATTCTCAAGTTATTCATATTGTTCATTTTCTAAATTGTCTAAATCTAAAATCATATTCTTCTAAATTAACTAAATAAACAAATTTCCATAAGCTTGTTTTATTTAATTAATCTTCACTAAATCTCAATTAGGAATTTGAGCACATGTCTACAACTTTTTGTGCCACCTCACCAAGGTCACATGAGATTAAATAATTCTAATTTTTAATTAGAATTATCTTCAACCAATTTTTGAAAGCACATGGCTTATTCCTCACACACTTCCACCAATTTGTCAACACATGGTCTTTTCTTCTCACACTTGAGTCTTCCATCCATTTGGCATGTTTCCCATTGGTCAAGAGATTCTTCCATCCAAATGGCATGTTTCCTTTGGTCAAGGGGACAACATCTTGATTCTCTCCATCTCCACCATCCATTCTTCTTTTTCGAATATGGACTGTTGATTATTGCCACCTCACAAGATTCTTGGAAAAGGATATAAATACAACCCTTTGGCATTGTATTTTGCATCCACTTTTGAATAGAGTTATCATGCAAAAATATCATTTGAGGTTGGGATAACTTTGGAGTCTTATAGTTAATTTTTATATCATGTTTTGCATCATAGTTAGATCTTAGACTAACACTTTGCTTCATAGTTGCATTTTATGTCATCCTTTGCATCATAGTTGCATTTTAGATTAGCATATTTAGAGTTTGCATTTGAGCATATGTAGAATAATATATAGAATCATATAGATCACTAACATAGTATACACCACCATTTGTCCATTCATCATAATCATCATCATCCATTCATCATAGTATCCATCATCATTCTTATCATATAGTTTCATGTAGGAATTTAATTAGCTTGCATTTTAAATACTAATCTTGTTTCTTAAGAGTCATTTTAATAGCCTTTGTGCACATAGAAATCTTAGGGCCAAAGGGTTAAAGGAATCATTAAGAATACAAGACAATGAGACGTTCTTGAAAGATTCGTTAAATTGCAATTTAGAGTAACTTCTTTGCTTTGAGTCTTTAATATAATTCATTTCATTAAGGTTTGTGTTGATTTTCTAACTTTACACATTTCACACACACACAAAATGGCACCCACTGTGGGGCTAGACCCCATTTCTAATAGTTTGCTGGAAAAGTTCATTTAAACAGGTTGGACATGATGTTTTAGCACAATCATGGTCTCTTTTGACACATCCGGTAAATCTTATGGTGCATGCAAATTCTATTTTGGTGCATCCAACGAATCTTCCAGCGCATTCAGTGACTTTTCCAGTGCATCCAGAAATTATTCTAGCGCATACAGGGAGCATTTTAGCACATCTGGTCTTTTCTATAAGGCATTGAGCATTGAGCATAAGTTTTAGTACATTCATCAATTTTTATAGCGGATTTGGTATCTGCTTCAATGCATACATCATTTCTTTTAGTGCATTCAATAGTTATTTTGGTGCATCGGTTAGTTATTGTAGCGCATTGGTGTTTTAGCACATCTGATGACTATTTTAGTAGATTGGGTAAAAATTCAAAATTCTGAAACTGATTTGTGTTTTCTGTTTGCAGATACTTTTATAAGCTAGTCAAAGACAAATTTTATCAAACTACTGATGATTTATGTAGGAGTTGGAGCTATTTAAGTACTTTCTTCTTGCTTAAAATAGGCAACTAGTTTAATTAAAAAGGGTTAATGAACATCATGTCTTTCGTGCTTGATGGATGGTAGGCATATGCTCTCCCCTTAACTGGGTGACCAAAAAGCTAGACCCATTCACTTTTTGTGTGTGAGTGTGAGTGGAGTATATAGCATGTGTTCTCTCTTTATTCATGTGAAATAAAGATCGATACAACTACGGGTATACTTGCTTTCTTTTGTTTATCTTAGAGGGCTTGCCTTGTGGGAAAAAGTAATCACCCAAGGGAATGACCCAACCGGTAACACGCTAAAGCCAAGCGACTTCCAACTAGGATATAAATATGGATACTTGAACAAAGGTAAGTATCATGAGGATAGTTCTGACGAGAAGGGAAGCAATGGTCTCTTGCCATATGGATTATCCCCCATGAATGGAATGTCTATACTACAACTCTTGTTATAGTTTGGCCAAATACCTTTATCTATTCTTTGGTGCAGCAACTGTCATTGCATAGGCATCCACATTCTCGCATTTTTTAGTAGAGATGAGAAATATGCCATGGGAGATTCATGGGTATTGATGCTTGGCTGCCCCGTAGAAGTGAGTGTCATGGAGGGGAGCCAGTGGGGTGAAGCATCTAGTCATCCGCTAAAAACAAGTGCGGTTGGGGTAAAACCCGCTTGGAATCCAAAAGAATATTGTCCTACATAGCCTTAAGATTGTGCATGTTTGATGTGTCTTTACCAAAAAAAATTTAAACCAATTTCAATCACAAACAACACATGTTGAAAGTGGAAACCTTGATTCAGAAAAAAAATTCATTGAAACAACCAAGTCTCTAGCTGGGAAATCCAAAAAACCAATCAAAGTTCCAACAAACTGCATCATTTTCCTAGTTCACTGCATTTTTTGCATCTTATAGAGAATTTGTGTGTTCTTGTAGCACATTCAACTGTTGTTATAGCATATCTGTGCAAAACTCTGGTGCATCTGTCCTTTGTTCTAGCGCATCAAAACAACCTTTTTAGCGCATCTATGCAAAACTCTGGTGCATCTTTCCTTTGTTCCAGTGCATGCAAGCAATCCTTTAGCGCATTTGTGCAAAACTATGGCGCATCCATCCTCTGTTCCAACGCATACAAGTAATCTTTTAGCGCATTTGTGCAAAACTAGAGTGCATACGTCCCATGTTTTAGCGCATCTATCAAGTTTTCTAGTGCATCTAGGCTTTGTTGTAGCGCATCCATTAAATGCAAAAACCTGAGAGATAAACTTGTCTCCTATCTTTCAATTTGAACCAAAATTCAAAAATTTCTCAAAATCCAACACCATTCTTCAGGAAAAATAGAGTCTAAACATGTGCTTTACCAAATGATTTCATGAAAGATTAAAATCCAGAAACCAAAGTCCAAATTTCTTAGTCCAAGAGAACATCAAAAATGTCTCACAACACTCTACGAATTTAGAGAAAGGTTGGTCTTCAATTTCTACAAAAGAGCTTCAAAGAACAATCCCAACTTGTACTTATTTTACTATTGTCAAAATCCAGACTTTTCCAAAGATTTGAGTATCTCGTTTAGGAAGAAAATTTGTCTCCAGTTTCACAAGTTTGAACCAAAATTTTGAAATTTTCTCAAGTCCAAAATCATTCCTTAGGTACCTTAGAATCTAAACTTGTTAAAATTGACCTCTACAAGTGGAATTTCCAACCTAAACCTCAAAGTACCAAAATCATCAAATTTATCACACCTTTGATTATTAAGCCTAGTTTCATCATCAGGATTTATCATCATGTCATCACGAAATGAAGCTATATAGTCAAATCAAACTTAGTCTCATTAGAATTTGTCATTCTATTTGACTTAGTTGTAATCCTTGGTACTTTTCCAAAACTTAGATCAAAGTTTAGTCTAAACTATAACACTTGTATGCCCATTCAAACAAGGTTACAAAAATGAAAACTTAAGAAAAAGGACTTGAAGATCAAAACATCAAAGAGCCAAACATTGAAACTCCAACCATTGAAACTCCAAACATTGAAATCCCAACCATTGAAACTCCAATGATTGAGACTCAAAACACCAAAACTCAAAACGATGAAACACAAAACACCATGGCGGAAGCGGAAGAGAATCCTTTATGTGGACTCAACAAAACTAAAGGGGAAGAAATAACCGAAGAAGAAATCTAACGTGTTGAACAAGACCCCAATTTCTATAAATGTTTGGAAAACATTTTTGAAAGAAATGGAGAAAAATACCTCCTTATGTTAGCTAAACAAGGTTCCAAATTACCAGATGAATTTGATGTAAATCAACTAAAAGCACCTCCCAAAAATCCTGAAAATGATCCTGAACAAGTGGTTGCCCTAACCCACCAAATGAAAAACCTTCAACAACAAATTCTTGATATGCAAAGGGGAACCTCAAAACAATACTTGATCAAAGAAATTTTTCCTTGTCCATTTGATCAAAGTATCCACATGATACCCTTTCCCAAACATTGTGAATTCCCAAAGTATGACAAATATAATCAAAAAATTGATCTGATAGACCATGTGAGGGAATTTAGGACCATGAGTCCTGAATTTGCATATGACGAAACATATTTGATGAGATTATTCTCAAGAAGCCTAGGTGAACATTGTATTGAATGGTTCTCCAAACTTACCCCACCAATTAACACCTTTGAGGAATTAGTCAACAAGTTCATCACCCAATATTCTTACAACATCCAACATGACATTACTATGAAAGATCTTTGTAACTTGAAACAAAAGAAGGGTGAATTGTTCCTTATATTCTTGCAAAAATGGAGAAGGATATTTGCACGATATTCTCGTCTTGTACCCAAAAAGGAAAAGATAGCAATTTTTATTGACAACCTCAATGACAAGATGACTTATAGATTGGAATTGCAATGTCCCCCAACCTTCAAAAAATTGATTGAAAATAGGATTAAAATCGAAGATGCTTTAGTCAAGAGGGGATTCATCAAGATATACAATGAAAAAACTCATCAAACTTCTCCAACAATTACAATAGTGGCAAGAAACCCAAGTTTTGGCAATGAAACAAGAACATTGGAAACAACGATGGTGCAGTTGAAATTCAAAATGAAAAACTTGTATTCCACCTAACTGCAGTTGCTACCAAAACTAATTAGAATAACAATCCCCCCAACAATCAAAGCAACAATCAAAGCAACAACCAAGGCAACAACCAAGGAAACAACCAAAATTTCAACCAAACCAACAATTAAGGTAATGTTGGATCTAGAACATCATCCTATTGAACAAATCGAAGGAGGTTCACCCCTTTGGTACAATCATCAGAATCGGCATTAAAGGAACTTATCAAAGCTAAAGTCATAACATTACTAGAGGCAAAAAATTGGGAACCACAAGTTAAGGCTCCATGGTGGAATGATGCTCAATTATGTGACTTTCATCGCAACAAGGGACATAAAACCAATTATTGCATGTAGTGGAAGCACTTGATAAAAGATCTAATTGCCAATAGAATGATATTTGTAGAAGGACCTAAAATAAACAATGATCATGGGGCGTTCAAGAACCCCTACCAAACTATGAGAAAGGAGAGTCCTCGTCATCAAATAACAAGGGAAAAAACATAAACTATGTCTATGACACCGCTATTCTGCATACTGAGGTGGTTGATAATCCAACCCATGACAAATCATATCTTATTGTAAATGATAACTCAACCAGCGATAACGCCATTCACCACGAACAAAATATCATTGAAATTGAAAATCGTCAACATGATGTTGATACAACCTCACACCAAGTCAATGTTATCAAAATTAGAGAGCAACAAGACAACACACCCATCAATGCAATCACACGAGGACAATCCAAGGTAACATTGAAAGGAGGTATCCCTGCTATGTCCAAATCAATTGTTATCTCTGCAACCTAATATAACATAGTGGATCAATTGCAGAAGATACCCACACAAATATCCCTATTAGAACTTCTCAATATTTCACCTGCTCACAAGGAAATTTTGGAACAAGCTCTAGTTGCCACCACGGTACCAAACAATCTATAAATTTTCCAATTCTAGACTATGGTGGGACATTTGACTGGACCACACTGCTTATCCTTTTTTGAACATGATGATGTATCTATCAATCATCCCCACAACGTTTCCCTATATATTGAGGTCCCAATCCACAAGCACTGCGTTAAACGTGTCCTAATAGATGGAGGAGATGGCCTAAATATATATACTTTGAAACTTGTTCGTGCACTAGGCTATTCAAAAAATGCTATTGATCCTAGGAGGAAAATCACAATATAAGCATATGATGATGAGGAGACATCTTCACAAGGATTGAAAGTGCTACCTATTCAAGTGGGACCGGTTGTCTGAGATATAGTATGTCAAGTGTTAGACAGAGAGTTAACCTTCAACATACTCTTGGGAAGACCTTGTATTCATGACATGCAAGCAGTACCATCAACATATCATCAATGTTTGAAGTTCTTGTTCAATGGGTAGGAAATCACTATTGCAGCTAATTCGAACAACCTCAATATTGTAACACCCTCAAGAATACCCAAGATACTTTTGTACCACTCAACAGGGAAGCTCCAACTCAAGGTTTATCAAATGATGGGAAACAACTAAATGCCTTGTCAAAGTGGGTTGAGAAAAAGGACCAATCAAAGGATAAGGATACCAGTGATGCCAATCCCTCAAATAAAGAAAGTACATCAAATCCTACTCCACAAAACTAGGAAGGTCAAATCGAATCATTATCAAAACAAGTTGCCAAGATCCAATTGAAAGACAAAGGCATGGGGGAATACTCATTTCAACAATCCTTATGCTTATCGCAACTTTCATCTTCTCCAAAGTCCTATGGACATCCATCAACATCAAGACAGCAAACATCACAATCCACCACACTATTTGATGGAACCTTTGTAAGAGAAAGCACATTAGTGGATGAGTTAGATGACAAAGAGGTTTTAAATTGGTTGTAAAAATATGAAGAATCATCACAAGCATCCACCTCAAATGTACAGATAGAGTAGTATGGAAAAGGAAAGACAATCATGGAAAAGATGGGATACGAGGGAAAAGGTCCTATTGGTAAAAGGAAAGAAGGCATCATAGAACCGATACAACCTATCATAATGCAAGCCAAAGATAAAAAAGGATTGTGCATAGAGAAGAATCAAGAGAAGAAACTAGACAACAAATTGTTGAAAGAATCCTACAACTACAAGCTAGTGATGCTCATGAAACTGATTCAAATGAGTATGAGTGGGATTCACTATCTAAAGAGTCTTGTCACAATAAGAAAATTTATGTAGTCCAAAAGTATACACCCATACATGAGAAGGGTCAAAGTTCAGGATATAGACCACTTGAAATAGGATCACTACACATTGATGATTCCAGTGGAGATGATCAGACTCGGGGTGAAATGGATAATTCAAAGGAAAGTTACCTTATAGACATCAATTTCACTATTGGACAATCCGAAGACATTACCATCGGGACTCTTACTGCATCTAAATTTAGCCAATCCAACAACTCCTTACCCCTAGTACATCCTAAACTAATAGATTGGGATGAAAATGATCCATCTGATATCCCCCTCTTTTCAAACGATGAAGCCATTTTTAACTTCCTTTGTTCTGCCAATCCTAAAATAAATTCCACCATTGAACAATGTAACAAAGCTTCTAACAAAGAGAGTGTCAAATTTTCTAGCTGCAAAATAAATAATACAGGGAATAGATCTTATGGTGAAAACCATTTAATGGTAGTATCAGATCTAGAAAAAGTAAAAACAAAGAGCATATATTGAAAACCTCTCTGAGGCATTGAAGGATGGAAGATTTGACACACTCCCTGAACACTTTCAAGAATGATCTAAAGTATTAGTTGAACCCACCCAGTCTATCAATATCGACAATGAAGAAACAATGAAGACTTTCCATCTAGTAGAATCCTTTACAGATCAAGAAAAACTGAACTTCATCAAATTCTTCATAGAAAGGCAAATCTATCAGGAGGTTTATCGTACAAATGGCAGACAAGAACCATCCTTTCAACCACTTGCTCCACAAGAATGTATCTTTCTAATGGGATGAGAAATGTGAAGGAGCCTTCAATCAATTGAAACAATATCTAATGAATCCACCTATCTTCATAACACCAGTAGAAGGAAAGCCACTTTTATTGTACATAGCAACAAATGAAATAACTTTGGGAGCCTTATTAGTGCAAGAGGATTCAACAAGGAAATAAAGGGCAATCTATTATATTAGCAAAACCTTAAATGGTTATGAGATAAATTACACGTTCATTGAAAATTCTTGTCTAGCAGTAGTGTTCGCTACCCAACAATTACAACATTACATGCTCACCCATACCATCAAGTTAATAGCCAAGATAGATCCACTAAAATACCTTCTTAGCAAAGCTAATCTAACAGGAATACTGGCTAAGTGGGTCATGATGTTGAGTGAATTTGACATCCAATATGTTGATAGGAAGGTAATCAAAGGACAACCAATCGCAGATCAGTTAGTTGAAGCTCCATTACAAGAAAATCATCCAATGAACATTAAGTTTCCAGATGTTGATGTCCTAACAGTTTCCATACAACAATGGGTCTTGTACTTTGATGGTTATTATACACAACATGGATTAGGAGTCAGAATCTTGTTTATCTCGCCACAAGGACATACCATTCCCAAGTCCTATAGGTTGATGTTCCCTTCCACCAACAACACAGCCGAATACAAAGCCTTGATCATTGGAATCAAAGTAGCAGTTGAGTGGAAGATCACAGAGTTACATGTCTATGGGGATTCACAACTAGTCATTAATCAGGTAAATGATGACTATCAAACAAAGGATGACAAGTTGATGCCCTACAAAAGAATGGTTGATGACTTTAAGAAATACTTTGTGGAAAAAATATTTGAGTAGATTCCTCGAAGCGACAACAAATCCGCTGATACCATGGTGACCATTGCTTCTCTCTTGCAGACTCCAGAGAAACGAGGCTATTACGAGTTCATGGTGGAACAAATGTTCAACCCATCCTATGACAACCTTGAGTACCAAGTTATCTACCATGTAGCTGAGGCTGACACTTCCCTCTACGGGAAAATTGATACGTACCTAAAAGATAACACCCTCCCTCCCGACCTATCCTGCAATCAAAAATGAAAATTCATTCTCCAAACTTCCTGACACACCCTTATTGCAGATGTCCTTTATTGATGAGGTCTTGACAGAACTCTCCTTTAATGTCTGGAACATGACAACTCTAAAACAACTTTACGAGAAGTACATGAAGGTGTTTGTGGGACTCACTCAAGTGGTTTAACCTTAGCTAAGAAACTCCTTCATCTGAGATATTACTAGCCAACTATGGAGAAGGATTCTTTTCAGTTCATCAAGAAATTCCAAAAGTGTCAGATTCATGGAAATCTCATCCACGCACTAGCACAGGAACTTCACCCTTTTGCATCAACATGGCCCTTTTGTCAGTGGGGATTAGACCTCGTAGGCAAGATTCATCCATCTTTGTCAAATGGACACAAGTTCATTATCACAGCCACTGAGTATTTCACAAAATGGATCAAAGTTGTTCCTCTAACTACCATTACATGAAAACAAATCCCATCCTTTATCTTGAACTACATCATTTTTAGATATGGCATCCCTGAGTCCATTATCACTGACAACTGCAGACCTTTCAAAAATTAGGAAGTTGAAGAAATTTGTGAGAAATTTCACATCCAGCATTAGTTTTCTACACCATATTATCCTCAAGGAAATGGCCAAGCAGAGGCCTCAAACAACAATATCCTTAAAATTTTAAATAAAACCATCAACAATGTTGAGCATGACTGGAATGTGCAACTAAATCCTTCTTTATGGGCTTACAGAACCAGTATCTGTACCCCAACAGGAGCTACACCCTATGCTCTAGTCTACAGATCAGAATCCATTCTACCTATTTAGGTTGGACTGCCATCACTCTGTGTGTCGCTAAAAGGGATCATTTCAGATGAAGATCACAGAGTGTCTAGGTTATAGGAATTGTAACTCTTGCATGAGCATCGTCAACATGCAGTAGATCATCTAAAGGCATATCAACAGAGGATATCAAGAAGCTACAACCACAGAGTCAAGCCTAGAACATTTTAGGTTGGTGATTTAGTCTTGAAAGAGAACCCCTGTAATCAACAAGATCGACAGAAGAAGGGGAAATTTTAACCAAAGTGGCTAGGTCCCTTTGTCATTATGTCAACCTTTAGATTAGGAGCATATCAGTTGTCTACACCAAAAGGGGATTTGTTTGATGAACCCCTCAATAGCATGCATCTAAAAAAGTTCTACACTTGAATCATCTAGTGCATTGGAAAATGGTCTTGAAAAATACCAAAAACTTTAGAAAATTTCCTTAAAAAATGGTTACCTTGATGAAAACCTGGAAAACTAGCATCTTGGTAACAACAAAAAAATCAAAAAGATCAAAAAAATTATAAAATCTGAAAAAGTGCAATAAAAACAAGTAGTAAAAACCTGGAAACAAGCGCTATTTGTGATAGGTTAGCTTTTCCATGTATTTGAGCATGTCAACCATTCACTTTCACCATTTTCTTTTGCTATCCATCTGCCTATCCTCGAAAAGCGCCATGTACATATCCTGGCATCATGGTCGTGTCTCACCCTAGACTGGGGGAAAAATCCTAAACTCACTAGGGGCAATAAACTTTGA
The DNA here is from genome assembly GCA_007258455.2 of Sequoia sempervirens. Taxonomy (NCBI): domain Eukaryota; kingdom Viridiplantae; phylum Streptophyta; class Pinopsida; order Cupressales; family Cupressaceae; genus Sequoia; species Sequoia sempervirens. Next base: position 159,228 of record VDFB02203515.1, read on the forward strand.
ATTTGAACCAACTGACAAACAACAATAGTACAACACAACCCACAACAATGATCATAGAGTAACTCAACATTGAACATTAAATCACACAAACATGAACACATCAACCATCCAAATCAAACAGCCAAATCAATCAAATCAAAACCAAACTTCAAATGGATGATGTTCTTCTGAATCATGAGTTTATCACCTCACACTCAAGCATTCAACTATTGAACATTGATTTTTTTTATCATATCTCTAGAGCACCTCAATGATGTATTTAACTAGAGGAGCTAGGAAAGAGTATGATTTTTATTTGTCTGTTGTCTATGAGTTGATCATTATTACTGTGCAAATTGTCATGGGATGTGGTCTACAAAGTATCACTAATGACATTCTGAATTTACATAGGAAAACGGTTAACTCTTGTCTATTTACGCAAGCAATACTCAGGTCATCTCAGTTCAATTATACCTAGATGTTTGTGCTAACTTTCACTATCATAAATTATGGAAGTAGTATGCAGGTCATCATGGTCTAAATATACCATCGATGTTTGTACTCACTTTCAACATTTTAAAGGCCCAATGATGATAAAAAGCATGATAAATTGAATGTTACGAATGATAACTTTTGCATATGAGATCTGCATGTTTAAAGTAGATTGCATCCATGTTAGTTTGCATATGTATTTATGGGATTTCCAAAGTTGCAACAATGATGTTATTTCTCGCACTAATGGATTGAGTACACTTGACATTGAAAAAAACACATCATTCTCATTTAGTTGCATATCAGTTGTATCATCATTTGCATACATTAGAAAACATTACAACATCGTTCATCCACCCATGCATCACATCATAATATTTGCATCAAAAAACACAAAAAGGCATGCATTGCATCTCATTTACATAATCAAAATCATTTCATATAGTGGCATTAGGAAAGTGGTTCCTTAAGCTTAAATGAGTGAATCTCTTCAGATTTCCAAAATAATTGGGAAATATGTCAGGTTTTGTGAAAGCTTAATTTAACAAAGAATCAACTGACGATAACCTTCCCACAACTCTTGGAAGTTGGATAAATTCACTCATTGAACCCAATCATCTGCATCATCACTTGCATTACATAATCATGTCATCATCACAAAGCATCATAAACATCATTTACATAATCATTATATCTCACATCCATACATAATCAATATGAACATCAAGCATCATCACATACCATTTGCATAATCAAATCCATCTCACATAGCATAAAACATCATTTGCATATATCACATAATCGTCATATCCTATCAAATCCATCATGCATTATCATATCATATAATCCTTGCATATATCACATAATCGTCATATAAACCCATCCATCATGCATTATCATATCATATCATCATTATCATAGAATTAGGTACCATCACACAATTATTTCATATACACATTCATTCATTCATTACATCCTTTATTTGCATCAAAAAAATACAAAAAAATCACATACATCATGTACCATAAATAAAATCCATCACATGCATCATATAGGCATCATCCATAAAACATAATAGAGTCATAACACATTTGTTGCATCATCATAAACACATCCATCACATATCGTATCATTAGGATCACCATCATAAACATTGAAATTAAATGCATCCATAGCATGTCATAATCATCATTATCATCATTACATGGAAAGTAAATGCGCCATAGACATCTATCATCATATCACCACATGGATCATAATCATTGCCGCATATCATATAACCTCAGAAATCATAATGTCAAGACTGGGACCTACCAGATCAAGACTGTGAAAAGCTCTCTCGCTGATCGGGAGGAACCACCTCATGATATCTGCCCCTGTAAAACTCAGCCTCCAGAGCAGTGCGGTGAATCTCTCTAAGATAATTCATTGTGCCCGTACCTACGGCCACCTGTTGTAACCTCTTAGTAATGGTCACGACCTACTATGCCCACAATCTCAAGGCACCCTCTCAGTGGTCAATGTGGAAATCTTACCCTACACATGTCCCTATCCCTGTACCTGTGACTGTATCTATACAAGTTGTCCCTAGAGAGTTTGTACCTGCTACCTTGCAGCATCCCTCTCAGTTGTAAGAGTCTAAACCTATCCATGTGCCTATGTCAGAAGAGCCTATATTTGTGCAAGTTGTGCCTGTAGTGTCTATACTTGTACCTATAATGCAACAATTTACGTTTGTTGTTGCTGAGACAGCACTCTGATCTCTACCCACTATTGTGATGAGCTCACTAATGATCACCTCTTGTGAGGCACACTTGACTCTGCATCATCAGGACCTAGCCATGGTCCACCTTCATCTTCCCCATCACTCTCCTCATCATCGTCATCATCGCTACTCTCCTCTCCATCACTATCACTGCTCTACTCATCCTCAGACTCCACCTCCTCTCCCTACTCCTTTGCTTCCTCTCTTTGTCACCTCCTTCCATGCCCTCCTTCCTCTACTTCTGCTAACAATGGTGTTAGCTCATATGGAATGGAAATCTGTGGGAATGGATGCGTAAGCATATACATAGCATACTCCTCAAATATCAGGTCATCTATAATCTTTAGATGCACCTCCCAAATAATTGTTGGCAATCCTTGGAAGTGCTCAACTGCTACGTCATAAGACAAGCACGACCCTAACTCTGTCGCATCATGTCACCATCGTGCATAATGGGCTACCCCCTGCAGCATGGGTTGAACTTGGTCATACTGCCTTAGAACTCTCAATACCATAAATCTCTCAATAATAAAGTGAGTACGACCAATCAGATACATTGCCTAGAACAAATACAGCATCTTCCTATCATCCTTGGGCCACGACTCGCAATCAACATATGGTCTCCACACAACACCCTCCAGATCATCAAGATCCCTCCTCCAATACTCTAACTTCCCCAGCCTGGACTAAGTAAATCGACCAGCATAAATATGAACATAGGGCCTCAGAGCTAGCCTCTATCTGTCTCCTACCGGCCAATTGATCGCTATATGCTCCCAAGCCCAGACTTGAAGCAATGTAACTCCTGTTGAAAGACTGGGCCCTCGAAGGTACACCACCTGATGCAAATCATGATATAAATGCGCGAGCATACAACAACCCCACGCATGTCTAGTCCCGTGAATGATCATACTCTCCAGAATCCTACCCCATCCAACTGACAGCCCCTTTGACTTGCGATCAGGAAAAATGAACCCTCCAATGAAAATGGCTAGAATAGAAGGAAAAGTAGTGTATGCATCATTCATCTCCCTCCACAAAATCTCATTTCTGCAAATATGCTCATCCTCAAAAACTCGGCGTAGTGCATCTGTACCACCCTGGTCCTGTGAATCATATATCACTAGCTCTCCCACCACCAAAATCCGTAGAATCCGATATACATCCTCAGGTGTAACAGTGATCTCACCAGTGGGAAAATGGAAATTGTTATGCTCATTGTGCCACCACTCAGCCAAGGATATCCAAAATCCCCTGTTGATCCAAATTTGGGGCATATCGATGAGAGAGGACAACCTACGCTGGGTAATAATGGTTGTCTTAGGCTGTTTCAAATAATGAATCAAGTCCCATGTCCTCAAGAACCTCTCTTTGATCTGTAGACTAGTCAGAGGCTCCTATCATCACAAAATCATAATTCATTCAATCGATCAACCAACATCAACCAACATCAAACAATCAATCCAAATCAATCAACCTATCAATCTAATAAGCTCTTCTGAGACTTTGATCAAATATCGTGAGAATCTAAATCAATCATAAACTCGCCTATCATGAGGTTCATCAAATCAATCCTAACCTTGTATATCATGAGGTTTATCAAATCAATCCTAACCTCACCTATCATGAGGTTTAGCAAATCAATCCTAACCTCGCCTATCATGAGGTTCATCAATCAATTCAACCTCGCCTATCTTGAGGTTTATTAGATCAATCAACTTATAATTGATCCTTGCCTATCATGAGGTCAATTATCATCATCCTCTCATTGAATTTCGCCTATCATGAGATCAATGAGCATCTAACATATCAAAATCATCAATCATCATCAAATCACATACTGACACAATCAAACATCATTGACATCAAGGACCTCAATCAAGAAAATCATCAAATTTACCAAATATTCCAAAATAGGGGCTCCAATATGCTAAAACACTCTATGCGCTATGGAAATACATCAATGCGCTATAACAAACCTTCAATGCGCCACTCTACCCTATGCGCCAGAACATTTCATCAATGCGCTGGAACAGAGTCCCAATGCACCAAATTGCCCGATGCACTATTCCATTTCATCAATGCGCTAATCTAATGACCCTATGTGCTAGACTACTCTATGCACTAAAACAGTTCATCAATATTCCATTTCGGGTTATCTATGCGCTAGATTAATCAATGCGCTACTTCATTTATCCTATGCACTAAATCACTTTACCTATGTGCCACATGATTGAATGCGCTATAACAGTCTATGTATGCACTCTTCGACTAATCAATGTGCTAAACTAAAACAAACCGAATTCAAATGCCAAAATGGAGGGAAAAATTCAATGCACAAAATACGAGGTGGATTTTTGGTGTACTCACCAGAGGTTCATACGCTATTGGACGGTTGTACCACCTGACTCGCTCAAATAGGTGCGTGTGATAGGTGATCACCATTCTACTCCAAATGCTCAAACACTCTCACTACAAGTTTTCAAAATCACCAAATGCACAAATGAACTTTCTAATTTACTTTTTAACCCTTAAAAGGTTAATTAAGTGGCATTTTATGGGATTGTTTTATTTTTATTTTTTCAAAGGGGCTGTAATTAATCAGATTATCACCTTGTGGCTTATATATCATTTTTTGGGAGATAAATTGTTTCTAACGCGTAAAATTTTGAGATCATCATCAAATCATCCTCAAAACATCAAAAAATTTAAAAATTCCAAAATTCACCGATTTATCTCCCAAGGGGCCATATATCCGTCAATATCTGAAAATCAACGTCTGGGGCTTTAAAAAATAAATAAATTCTCGACATCACCATTAAATTTTTGTTTGAAGCAACGTGTAAACACATTACTTCAAAGAGGGGAAAAATGTACACACCTAAAATCGGTCATCACCTTTAATTAATTAAATAATAGCTATTTATTTAATATTTTGACTACGTATAAATAAATTCTCAATTTATTTATATTGTTCATTTTCTAAATTCTACAAATCTAAAATCATATTCTTCTAAATTAACTAAATAAACAAATTTCCATAAGCTTGTTTTATTTAATTAATCTTCACTAAATCTCGATTAGGAATTTGAGCACATGTCTACAACTTTTTGTGCCACCTCACCAAGGTCACATGAAATTAAATAATTCTAATTTTTAATTAGAATTATCTTCAACTAATTTTTGAAAGCACATGGCTTATTCCTCACACACTTCCACCAGTTTTTCAACACATGGTCTTTTCTTCTCACACTTGAGTCTTCCATCCATTTGGCATGTTTCCCATTGGTCAAGAGATTCTTCCATCCAAATGGCATGTTGCCTTTGGTCAAGGGGAAAACATCTTGATTCTCTCCATCTCCACCATCCATTCTTCTTTTTTGAATCTGGACTGTTGATTATTGCCACCTCACAAGATGCTTGGAAAAGGATATAAATACAACCCTTTGGCATTTTATTTTGCATCCACTTTTGAATAGAGTTATCATGCAAAAATATCATTTGAGGTTGGGATAACTTTGGAGTCTTATAGTTAATTTTTATATCATGTTTTGCATCATAGTTAGATCTTAGACTAACACTTTGCTTCATAGTTGCATTTTATGTCATCCTTTGCATCATAGTTGCATTTTAGATTAGCATATTTAGAGTTTGCATTTGAGCATATGTAGGATCATATATAGAATCATATAGATCACTACCATAGTATCCACCACCATTTGTCCATTCATCATAAACATCATCATCAATTCATCATAGTATCCATCATCATTCTTATCATATAGTTTCATGTAGTAATTTAATTAGTTTGCATGTTAAATACTAATCTTTTTTCTTAAGAGTCATTCTAATAGCCTTTGTGCACATAGAAATCTAAGGGCCAAAGAGTTAAAGGAATCATTAAGAATAGAGGACAATTTGAGACATTCTTGAAAGATTCGTTAAATTGCAATTTAAAGTAGCTTCTTTGCTTTGAATCTTTAATATAATCTGTTTCATTAAGGTTTGTGTTTATTTTCTAACTTTACACATTTCACACACACACAAATACTATTGGTGAATTCTCTATAATACTTTGTGCTTATATTTATTCATGTTGTTCGTGGGATTATATTGATGTATATAGAAGACTTTGTGCTTCTTTTGCAATGCTAGTTACTATCTTGAAGGATTCATTATCGGGAACTACGGAACGACTTTGTGCTTCCATGAGCTTTTCTTATTTGTTACTTATCATTATCATGTTGGTATTCCTAGGCTTTGCTTTGACAAGATAGGAATATTGGAATTATTGCTTAATTATAGTTTGAAGTGGTATTGTATCAAGAAGTTAAAATTGTGAAATATTGTAAAAATATATTCTCTAAAAAAAGAGAGAATCATGAATGTGACACACCCCCATATTGTTATTTTAGTGTACATTATTGTGAATATTTAGTTATTTTTCCTTAGTTACAATTACCAGTGAGAAGGGTGCCTCCCCTTTCCAAGAGGAGAGATTCTATCTCAGATAATTGTGGTTGAAATCAAGGTTTTTTAATATGTTAAAAGGGATTATATAATTTGCACCCAACAGTATGTATTTATGTATGTATGTATGTATGTATGTATGTGTTATCAACCAACACATTCCCTAAGCTAAAGAGACACTATGAGGAGATGAGCCTCATTGACTAAGAGTCACCTCCCATGTTGTCAAAATCAAGAAGATATTCTAAAGATTTCATTAAGTAGTGAATCCTTAATTGGGTTATAAAAAATATCAAGAAGTAATTGTGTATGAGATTTGTGACATATATTAGGAATTGAGTTCTTAGATGTTCAATTTCCAAGAGATAATGGTAGAGAAAGGGCTTTGGTCAAGTAGAAAAGGAGTGAAACTAGGCAAAGAAGCCATGATATAAAGAGAGAAAGAGATCCAAGAGTAGAGAATAAATTAGGAGAAGGGATAATCCAATTATGGATGCACATAAAATTAAGCTCCCTATTTTTGGTAAATACACCAAGGGTGGTAGTGAACATCTCTTTACCTTGGACTTTCATTGGAGTGGGGTTGGAATTGATGATGACTAATCCCAATTATGAGAACCTCAATGATGAGGCACTAAGATGGTGCATTAAAGAATGCCCTAAGTATCATAAACCTGGAAAGAATTGAGTGACTTATAAATATGAAAAAATTCCACTCACCTAATGTATGAACAAAAAACATAAATAGAATATGGAAGATGATAAAAACTGAGTAATCAGTAAAATGCTATGAATGATGATTTAAAAGTGTGGTTAGAAAGCTAGAATAACCCTTAACATAAAAGAAATGAATTGAGTATTTTATTTTAGGTTTAACCTCTCACATTATAGAGGAAGTAGATGAGAAAATTTTCTCTTCATATAAGGATGTAATATAATTGACCACTAGAATATAATCCTAATCAAATATATGGGATCAATAAGGGAGGATATGCTAGATTCAAATTACTATAATTTAGTATTTATTGTGGCATCCATTTCCCTAGAGTGAGTATTCACCACTAGGAGGGGTCCAAAAGTGGCTTAAAAAGCATGTCAAATTTATACACCAAAATGGTTAACTTGAAGCTCTAGAGCATAGGGTTTAGGGTATTAGTATGAGGCTTTAGGGTATAGGGATGAGGGTTGAGGGTGTAGGGTTTAGGGTTTAAGGTATACGGTTAAGGGTTGAGGGATAGTATTCAGGGTTGAGGGTATAGGGTATAAGAATTAGGGTTTAGGATATTTGATATAGGGTTTAGGGTTGAGGATTTAGGGTTGAGGGTTTAGAGTTTAGGGTACAAGGTTGAATGTATGGTTTATAGTTTAAGTATGGGGTTGAGGGTTGAGGTTTTACGATTGAGGGATAATGTTTAGGGTTGAGGGTATAAGGTTAAGTGTATAAGGTATAGGGTTTAGGATATTGGGTATAAGGTTTAGTGTATAGAGTTGAGGATATAAGGTATAGGTTTAGCGGTTGAGAGTGTAGGGTTTAGGATTTGAGTATAGGGTTGAGGGTATAGGGTTGAGGGATAATGCTTAAGGTTTAGGGTATAAGGTTAAGTGTATATGGTATAAGAATGAGGGTTGAGGGTGTAGGTTTTAGGGTTTAAGGTATAGGATTGAGGGTTGAGGGATAGTGTTCAAGTTTGATGGTATAGGGTATAGGGAATAGGGTTTAGTATATTGGGTAAGGGATAAGGGTATTGGGTTTAGGGTTTGAGGTACAAGGTTGAATGTTAAGGTTTAGGGTTTAAGTATAGGGTTGATGGTTGAGGGTATAAGTTTAAGTGTATAGGGTATATTGATTAGGGTTTAGGATATTAGGTATAGGTTTTAGGGTGTAAGGTATAGGGTTAAGGGTTGAGAGTGTATGGTTTAGGTTTAAGTATAGAGTTGAGGGTATAGGGTTGAGGGAAAAAGTTCAGGATTTAGGGTATAAGGTTGAGGGAAAATGTTCAGGGTTTAGGGTATAAGGTTGAGAGTATACGGTATAGGGATGAGGGTTGAGGGTGTAAGGTTTAGTGTTTAAGGTATATGGTTGAGGGTTGAGGGTGTATTTTTTAAGTATAGGGTTAAGGGTTTACAATTGAGGGATAATGTTTAGGGTTGACTGTATAAGGTTAAAAGTGTATAGGTTATAGGGATTACGGTTTAGGGTATTGGGTATAGGGTTCACGGTATGGGTTGAGGGTATAAGGCATAGGGTTAAGGGTTGAGAGTGTATGGTTTAGGGTTTAAGTATAGGGTTGAGGGCCAATCTTTAGGGTTTATGGTATAAAGTTGAAGGTATATAAGGTATAGGGATGAGGGTTGAGGGTGTAGGGTTTAAGGTTTAAGGTATAGGGTTGAGGATTGAGGTATTAAGGTTTAAATATATGGTTGATGGTATAGGTTTGAGGGTTGAATGTTCAAGGTTGAGGGATAATGTTCAAGGTTGAGTGTATAAGGTTAAGTGTACAGGGTATGGGGATTAGGTTTTAGGATATTGGTTATAGGGTTTAGGGTATGGTTTGAGGGTATAAGGCATAGGGTTAATGGTTGAGAGTGTATGGTTTAGGTTTTAAGTATAGGGTTGAGGGACAATGTTAAGGCTTTAGAGTATAAGGTTGAGGGTATAGGGTATAGGTATGAGGGTTGAGGGTGTAGGGTTTAGGTTTTAAGGTATAAGGTTGAGGTTTGAGGGATTATGGTTTAACTATAGAGTTGAGGGTATAGGGTATAGGGTTGAGGTTTAAGGGTTTGTGGTTGAGGGATAATGTTTAGGGTTGAGTGTATAAGATTAAGTGTGTAGGGTATAGGGATTAGGGTTTAGGATATTGGATATAGGTTTTAGGGTATGGTTTGAGCGTATAAGGCATAGGGTTAAGGGTTTAAGTATAGAGTTGAGGGATAATGTTCAGGGTTTAGGGTATAAGGTTAAGGGTATAGGGTATAGGGATGAAGGTTGAGGGTATAAGGTTTAGGGTTTAAGGTATAGGGTTGAGGATTGAGGGATATTGTTCAAGGATGAGGGTCTAGGGTCAAGTGTATAGGGTTTAGGGATTTATGGTATAAGGCATAGGGTGAAGGGTTGAGAGTGTATGGTTTAGGGTTTAAGATGTATATTGTTGAGGGATAATGTTTAGAGCTTAGGGTATAATGTTGAGGGTATATAGTATAGAGATGAGGGTTGAGGGTGTAGGGTTTAGGGTTTAAAGTATAGGGTTGAGGGATTAGGGCTCAATTATAGGGTTGAGGGTATAAGGTATAGGGTATGGGGTTGAGGGTTGAGCGTTTACGATTGAGGGATAATGTTCGTGGTTAAGTGTTTAAGGTTAAGTGTATAGGGTATAGAAATAAGGGTTTAGGATATTGGGTATATAGGTTTTAGGGTATGGGTTAATGGTATAAGGTATAGGGTTAAGGGTTGAGAGTGTATGGTTCAGACAACCCATAACCCAATCCAAGATTATTTGGGCATTTTTCTATAATGATCGGTTCTCTTCTACCTTGTCCATGTAGACCAAGACCATCTTCTCCAGTGAATCCCATCTTTTTCACTAGTTGGTACCCTTTGTTGTTTTCATCAATGGGAACAGGAGGTAGCGGTTTTTCCCATCCTTCTTTGTAGATCCAAGAAGATAGGTCTTCTTCACATACTTCCTCATCTTGCATGTCGCTCCACTTGGTGAAGATGGTAGGTTTGACTACCATTGTTACAGTTTGTACATGTGTGATCTCTTTCGGTCCTCCATAAGTCTTAGGTGTAGGGGGAAGCATCCCAATACAAAAAAGATTGGTTGAAGTGGTATTCCCCACAACCCTTGTCAAGCACTTGGATCTTGGTATTATATTTAGGTACCTCAGTTGATGATGGTATAGTGGAGGATGAAGCTAGTGATGTTGGGTCAATGTATGAAAAAGAGTGAAAAGATATATCATAATTGTTGGGTATTTGCTAGATTTTTCTATACTTTTCCTCCAATTTAGCACAGTAATGGAAAGGTTTGGGGTCAGCATATATGGTAATCTCCTTATCTTCATGAGGAAACTTTAAGTATTGATGGAATGTAGATGGTATTTCTTTCAAAGCATGGATCCATAGTTGACCTAAGAGAAGGTTGTATGGAAGATCGAGATCCAGTACTTGACAAGTAGTTTCTATTATTGTTAATCCTATATAAATAGGTAGCCCGACTATGCTTTCTGAATTGTGATCCATGTCATCATAAGCTTTGATGGTGATGCTCTTGTTTTTATCTATGACATCATCATAGTATCCTAGTTGTTTCACAAATTTTAAGGTACAAATGTTTAGACCTACACCATTATCTATGAGTACCCTCTTGACTTTATGTTTGTGGACTCCCAGCTCTAAATAAAGAGCTTGGTTATGGAAGGATTTTTGTGGAAGGTCTTTCCCAAAAAAGACTGAATGATGGGTGGATATGATATTGCCAACCATGGCTTGAAACTATTAGTGTCAAGGTTGTTTGGGACTAACATTTCAACTAGTGATTTCTCTAATATTTCCTTATGTGTTGGTGATAGTTTTAAGAGCTCTAGGATGGAGATTCGGGTGGGATTTTTTTGAGTTGGTCCACAATGCTATAGTCACTTGATGAATTAGTTGTGGCTTTTACTTGGGTTGGTTCTCCTTGAATGGTTACTCTTCCCCTTCGGGTAGTCACATTACATTCATGATATCTGCCCCATATGGTCAATGTTCAAATAGTGTGATCATCACAAGAGATATGTCCTAGAACAGTATCCTCACCATAAGAGAAGGTGGCCTTATGGTAATGTTGTTCTTTTCCTTTGTTATTTCCCTTAAAGAAGGGTCAATAATTAGATCCTTGTAAATATTTAGCTCTTTATTTTTGAGACAAGGTTCGATGTCTACTTCTCCCTTTTTTATTAGATCTTGCATTATTTTTTTAAGTCTCATGCAGTTATTGGTGGTATGCCTCTTGATTTTTTGAAATTCACACTTGTCATTCTTGTTATACCAAGGGGGTTTGAAGTTAGGTTCCTCATAATTTGGTCTATCATTTATTATGATGAGGTTCTTTTGGACTAGTTTGTGCATGATGATGTCAAGGGCTTCTCCCAAAGGAGTAAACTTTCTTCATGGTTGGTCATATTACCAAGGTGGTATCCTTTCATTGTCATGTCCCTGATTCTGCTATTGGTTGTTGGGTTGCTTATTCTAAGGATAACTGAGTTGATTTTTCTATTGATAATTGGGTTGATTGTTCTGTTGATACCCTTGATGTGCTATTTGAACCTGATTTTGCAGAGCATTAGGAGTTTGCACATTATGTACAACCTTATCGTCAACTACTCTGTCATTAGTTACATTCTTGTTCTTCACTCATATCTTGGGCTTGTCATTCGAAGTAGAAGGTTGATCTTTTGGGTTGTAAATTTTAATTGTTCCTCTTGCAACAAGGGCTCTTTCGATAAGTATACCCTTTTCAATAGTTTCCTCAAAATTTCTTGGACATAGTACTGTGAGGTTGTAATTGATATTTGTATTTACATTGGAGATAAAGACATCAACAAGTTGTTTCTTTGGAACGGGCCACTTAATTTTTCTCGCTTTGTGTCTCCATCTTTATAGGTATGAGGCAAATGATTCACCTTGAATTTGTTTAATTTTATAAAGGTTTGTGGTCATAATGTCCTATTCTATGTTATACAATAAGTGGTTGACAAACTTATATGATCTAATTCATTAAAGGTTCTAATATAGGGAGGTAAACATGAGAACTAGTCTATAGCAAGCCCACTGAGACTCCGTGGAAAAAGTCTCATCAAGTAGGTGTCATTTCATTGTAGTTCTGTGCAACATACTGAAAACTCACGTACATGCTCAATTGGATCTCCTTTCCCTCTATACTTGTCAAATTTCAGTATTTTGAAGCCTTTGGGGAAAGGTGCCATGGATATATTTTCATCAAATGGATATGGAAAAATGTCTTAGAGAGCATAGCTCTTCTTTGGTTTTCCAATTTTTATATCCGATATCCTTTGATTGAGTGTTTGAAGTTGCACATTTATGTCATTGTTTGGTGTGCTTGAGGATTTTGAGTATAGTAGAGTTGTTATCCCATAACGTTTGTTTGGTCGTATACTGGATATTGTGTGTTTATGGGATTTTGAGGATCGTGTTGTGTATAAGGCATGTTGGGTCCTTGTTGTGTATAAGGTGGGTTAGGTCCTTGTTGTGTATAAGTTAGGTTAGATCCTTGTTTTGTACCTTGATATTGACCTTGAGGTGTTCCTTGGTACTGATTTTTTGGTCCTCCTTGATGTTGTTGTTGAGGGTTTTGATTTTGGGTTTGGTGAACAAAGTTTTGGTGAGTTTTTAGCGTGCTTTGATAGTATGTTTGTGGTAAACCATGTTGATGTGGGTTTTTTGAAGGCTACCTTGATGTTGCATTGATAGTACACCTTTTTTTTGAGGATTTTGTTGAATTTTTCCTTGGTAATTCATTGGTGGCATACCTTGTTGTTGTGGTTGATTTGGTTGAAGGTTTCCTTGGCAGTTCATTTGTGGAACACCTTGTTGTTGTGGTTGGTTTTGTTGAAGGTTTCCTTGGTAGTTCATTTGTGGCACACCTTGTTGTTATGGTTGATTTGATTGAAGGTTGCCTTGGTAGTTCATTTGTGGCACACCTTGTTGTTGTGGCTGATTTTGTTGAAGGTTTCCTTGGTAGTTCGTTTGTGGCACACCTTGTTGTTGTGGTTGATTTTGTTGAAGTTTTCCATGATAGTTTGTTTGTGGCAAGCCTTGTTGTGGTTGATGTTGTGGAAATTTCCCTTGTTAATTTTGTATGTTGTTTGAAGTGTTAATGTGGGAAGTGTGTTGGGGCATGTACATTGCCCTTGTGATGGGTTACCACCTTGTTGGTCCATTGGAATGTTTCCCATGTTTTGTATAGTGTTATTTTCTGGCATGTTTTGTGTGGTATTTCTTTGATACTATTGTGCCATGACTACTTGTTCAATTTGGGATGGTGGTCTAAACAATGGGTTATCCTTGGGTTGTGTTGGATTGTTGTTTTGTGAAAATAATGGTGGTATATTGGTTAAAAATTCATGGTTGGTTTTGGAATTTGTCTAAACGCCATTTGATCTCCAAGTGGGATAATATTTGGGTCTTTTAGCATGTCCACATTGAATTCAATGGACCTAGTTTAGCACCACTTTTTGTGAGTGTGAGGAAATACTAGTTTGCATTTATCCCAAGCATCTTATCCATAAGTTTTTGAATATTAGGATGTTGGGAATGTTCTATGAGTCTTTCTTCAGTAAGTTCCTCATCTATGTCTTCTTCTTCTACTATGTAAGTTTGAGACTCATGATGTTGGTTTTGTTTAGCAATTCCTTCTTGATGCCTAAGAAGTACTTCTGCCTCACTACGGATCGATCTTGGTTTGCTTTAAACGTGGGTTCTCTTTGAGGAGTTGTAAGGTCACTTGGTTTGTACCCCCATGCATAATTTTTCCTCATTGGTAGTGTTTTCTCTTGGTGCACTTGAGCTACTTTTGTTGGCCTCCATCTTTTTTTTGTGTTGAGATCGCGTGGTTGTCATAAACCAGTGCCAAGACTTTGTGAAAGTTGGTGATTTCTAACTTATGGAATGAAATGGTGCTTTTGTTTGGGGGATTTTTATTTTAAAAGGATGGTATGGTGTAATCTAGGATTATTTGTTTCCACACATGAGGTCGCAATACTAGCCTTCTGACCGCAAGATCAACTTTTTGTTCTTCTTTGTCTAAGATATTAGCTGTGTTTCTCCACTGCGTCAAGGTGTTCCCTTTTTCTCAAAAATGAAATTTCTCAAACTACTAATAATTTCTTATTGTTCACCTTCAATTTGCATGAGGTTTGGTTGTATGATAGGTGTCATAAGATCTAGTTGTTGAACTAGAGCAGTAGGATGCCAAATGGTCATAAAGTGAGTGGCATTTGATGAATGTTTTGGAAATGATGCTAACTATGGGACTCAAGATGTTTTTAGAAAACTTTGGACTGATATTTTACTTCTTTTTTTCTAGAGGATATGTTTCAAAGATCTACTTGAACGAGCCTTGAGGTGCAAGAAAATGTTGATATCTTAGAAATTGAGAGTAAAGGAATGATCCAAGTTGTGTTTTGATTTTGAATCCTAAAACTAGGTTGGGGTGTTTGATTTTTCAAATGGATATGGATTGTTGTAGATATGAGGTGCTTTGGAATTCTAGTTGTTTCGTTCTTAAAAAGGTAAAAAAATTAACCAATTTTGGATCAATTTCTATTTTTCATCAGAAAACAAGGCAATATCAGCAATATTTTAGGTCAATAGTGGCAATCTTTTAGGTCAATAGTGGTATTGTTTAGTAAAATCAACCTTGTTTGATCAGTGCCTATCAAAAGCCAAAGGTAGTAATGGTGACAATCCAAAGCAAAAGTGAGCAAGTTTTAGGTCAATAACGGCTCTATTTAGGTTCACTTCTAGCTTTTGTTTTGACAGTAGTTTGAATAAGTTTGCAATTTTTATTTTTTGTTTGATTTGATTTGTTTTTGAGAATTTTGCAAGTGATACACAACAAGAAAAAAAAATTGACTCTAAATTTTTATAGTTTAAGCAAGTTTCTTTCCATAAAATCAAGCAAAGTTTGTGAAAGTCAAGCTACTAAAACCATAGTTCGCAATGTTGACTTTGGTCTAAGTGTGACTTGAAATGTAAGCCTAAATATTTAGAAACCTTTAGAGGTATTTTTTTAAGATATCTTTAAGGAGTGCAAATATAGGGCTCTTTTTAAAGGTACTCACACTAAGCACAAAGGGTTCGTGATTTTGATAACCAAGCTCAATGTTTGTTTTGTTGTGTTCTTTTTAAATCAAGCAAAGTGTTTGATGTCAATAAAAGAACTTTGGCATACATCAACCAAGTCACCCTAAGTAGGTAAGCTCTTTTAGGTAGGATTACATCATGCCCTAAAGGGATGATTTTGCATGCAATTAATGGAGGAGCGTAGAGGTATGTTAAGAATGAACTCTTAAGCTCTATGCCTCAACGAAAAATTGGACTTGGTAAGTAACTTATCAGAAGCAAAGTTTTGATGCACAACTTTCAAAGAACATTTCAAAAAACATGGATGGCTTCTAAAGTAAGGTATTTAGTGACAATTGTGAACATCATATGTACACTACCATCCATTGGTCACTTAAGACTCTTTAACCGTTCCCATTCCACTTAAGGCGTGGGATTAGGTGTAGTATGTTTTCGCCTAGGATTGAAGCTACTCTCTTATGATTTCACAACCTTTAATATAGCCCACCAATAAACATGCTTCGAGACCTTGCTTATGAGTTCTCCATTGCAGAATGTGTCTCATTAGAAAGCCCCCTCTTTAAGGATGACTCAAAAATGCAAAGATCCTAAAATGTTTCTCTTCACCTAGGATCGTCAAAAGATGTAGGGGGAGAGGATACGCACTCAGCTTGCTAATCACAATAGACACGTCATATAATTCATCACAATTTCTTTTTAAATCCTAAAAATTGAAGTGTGAAGTTTGTCAATTCATTTTTTATGTGCACCAAATTGAAAGTTTTGAGACTTTAGTCAAATATAGCACAGGTGCAAAACAAAAAGGATTTGTTCAATTTTTAAGCACTAAACTTGAGTGTTTCTATAGCCTTGTCTTAATGTGGTCAACATAAGTAGAAAACGTTCATTTTTCAACATAAAGAAATGTGTTGGTCATTCCATTTTATAAACACCAAATGAAATGTTTGTTTTAACTAAGAAAGCTTTTAAATGTTTGATTTTTTTAAACACCAAATATAAGTGTGTAAATTGTCGGGTTCAATTTTACAAAACACCAAATCAAAATGTTTCCTAAACTATAAAAACTTACAAAGTTTAGTTTTAAAACACCAAATTTAAATGTGTAAATTGTGGGATTCAATTTTACAACATCAAATCAAAATGTTCCTAAGCAATGTAAGCTTGCAAAGGTTCAGTTTTAATACACCAAATTAAATGTGTAAATTGTGGGTTCAATTTTACAATGCCAAATAAAAAATGTTCCTAAACTATGAAAGCTTATAAAGGTTTAGTTTTAAAACACAAAATTTTAAAATGTTTTCCTAAACTAAGAGAGCTTTTAAAAAACTGGAATTAGACCATTCGCTTCCCTACAATCAAAGCATTAGTTTTTTTTTCATAAAAGATGTGCTATATTCTTGCAAGAGTTGCACAAGATATGTTAGAAATTTACACAAAATAATCGCATGTTAGCATTAGGGAAATCTGTGAAATCAAAGGAAGACTCCACAATTTGATAAATTCAAATAATACATCAAAAGTGACCCTATTCCTTACAAAAGTGAGAAAAATTTAGGTCAATAGCACCACTCTTCAGATCAATAGCGCTCCTTTGATTATCAATTCAAAATATCACTGTTTAGAACCTGCAACAAAAGGGTTAATAGTGCATAAAATTAAGTCAATAGCACCACTTTTCAAGTCAATAGCACCCTTGTTAGGTCAATAGTGACCAAACAGAAGGAGTGCATGCCAGTTTTTATCAAAAGCATCCAATAACTTGCAAATGCTTATCAGACTCAAATGAAATTAAGATTCTTTAACCCATTACTCATGAAATGAACAATATAAATCAATGAATTCAATGAAACAATTGAAGAACAAAATAATGAATTCAATAAACTATAAAGTTGCCCATTCAATGTTGAAGTGTATTTGCATTTGATGTTGAATGTCGAATTGTTCTAATCAATGCAAAGCCTCCATTATGTGTTGCAAAAAGCTTCAATGTGTGCTATGTTGAAATAAAATTGTGATGATAAATCGTAACCTGCTCAAAAGATATTTGTGCAACACTTCACTTATGTAAATTCTAGATGATTTGTGTGAGGGTTGAAAGTTATTTTATAGATTTTACGATTTGAGATGAACGATCCAGATTGCGTAGTAGAAGATCCTGATCAACAATCAAAAATTGTTGAGAGGAATTAGATGGGACGAATCAGTGGATTTAGATTGCATAATCGGTGTGATTGATGAAATCAAGTTGAGTATTCAATGGAATTGAGGAAATAGATTGAGAGGTTAGTGGGATTGAAGAATAGATGAATTGGTTAGTTAATCAAAGTGAGCAACCGGTGGTCGTAATTTACTCAATCATAAAAGGGGGTGAGGGTAATAAATTAATTGAATTAATTAATTAATTGTTTTGAGTTGAACATGTAAATCATGTTTGACTTTAACAAATAAAGTTATATTTGTTTATTTTGACCTTTTTGAATGATGTTTGAATAATTTATTGAATTATTCAAGTTTAGGGGAAAATGATATAATTAAACTATTAAGTTCAATAATAATTTAATTGATTTAAGGGAATAGTGTAAATTAGCGACATAATTAAATAATTGATGTTATTTAATTAATTAGGAAAAATAAAGATTAAATAAATGATGAAATAGTGAATTAATTAAATAATTAAAGATTTTTTAATTAATAGAGGAAATTAGGGTTTTCGATGTAAATGATGCAAAATGCAGTGATATTAAATGATAATGATGTTGATGATGAAAAATGTCATTCAGAATGTGTAATATGTGTTAGGTCATTTTTACATGTCTACAATAATAGAAGTGGAAGTCTCATGATAGGATAGACCAATAGAAGGAAGGAGATAATAGGAAGAAAAATTTGTCAAATTTTAAAGTTAGTGAAAATTCCTTAAGAAGAAGCAACAAAAGGATGACTAGTGTTCCAACTAGAAGTAACAAAAAAGTTGTGTGAAAGAGGCATTAGAGGGAAATGAGAGCAGGAGAGGGAAAGCATATGTGTTGAAGGTGACAATGGAAGATTTTGTAGAAGAGAAAGGTTTAGAGATGATATTTAGAGGAGGTGGGTGGATCAACAAGCATGTTAGTTCTCAAGGAGTGGAGACAAGTACAAAGAATCTAAAACTTCATGGAGGAGGTCAAGATATTCGCCAAATATTAGTCTCAAAGCTAGAAGAGGAAAAGGAAGAAGCACCAACTTTCTTCTTGAATGATAACCATGTGTTAAGGATATGTAGAGGTTGGATTAGTAGCTTGCAAAGTTACTCTATCATTTAGTCCTTATTTTTTTATCACTAAGCTCACAAATTTCTACCTAGATTGGTTGATGCAAAAACGTCCCTATATTTTCAACAATTAACAAAAAAGAAGGTACTTTCTTTTCTATAGTTTCAATATTTTACAAGTTTTTTTGTGTTATTCAAGATAGATTGTGTGATTTCTCCTAAGTGATCTTAATGACACAAAGGGATTCATCTCTAACAATTTTCTTGTGATTATATTCATTCAATTCTTTCTCCTTAATCTACGAATTTGGATCATATTATAATAGTGTGATCATAAACTGTAAGAATTGCTTCCTAAAAAATAGTTTTATCTTTCACAATCTTCAAAATTCTGATTATTTTTATAATCAACCTTGCACCAAGTTTTATACATGTGCACGACGTTGTAATCATTGTATCATTGATATCAATAAAGATATGTGAGATGTAGACTAAGCAAGACGTATTGATAATCACAAGTCAACATATGGATCTAATTTTCTCAAACATGGGCTCAAAAGTTCGATTATGAATCTCAGTTTCGAAACAGATAAAACAGTTCTGGAATTCCTAAGAATCTCGGTTTCGTATGACTTCATTTTCCAAAAACACGTAGCACTCACATTTTTATTAAATTTCATGCATAATATTTTATTCAGACGAATGGTTCCACTCAATTCCTACGACTGCAATTCTTTCTGATCTCCCCGTGTGATCCAGTTCGCGGTTTGATATTGCCCATCCTCACCATGGACTGTGCAAACTGTTTCATAAACAACAGCTCGTCAAGAGCATAATAATCCACGATATTCTTGGTCTGCTGATTTCCATTGGAATACAACACCTGATCGGAAATTAAAAGTCCT